>JBBYHK010000002.1:8630272-8643442 GCA_038382065.1 Adansonia grandidieri
GTCGCCAACAAAGCAAAGCACCCAACATTGAGATGGGTGGAATCGTAGCAGCAATTGAACAGTCCCAATATATGCAAAAATAGTGTTGTGATGTGTTGTTCTTTGTAACGCTCCCACTTGTGTATAGTGGAGGACGGATCCCCACCACACGCACTCTCGTATAGGTTTAATTATTCATATATTTTATTATATTATAATTTTTAAAATTATTTTATATTTATATAATTTTAATATATTTATAATTTATATTATATAAATTTAAAAATATTTATAAATTCATGTTATATTGTATTGTAATTATTTTATTTTATTATATTTATAAAATCATGTTTGATATTATTATATTTATATTCTCTTTCCTTTTCATCTTCTCAATTAAGAGAGGAAGGGGAAAAAAAATTACTTGGGAAACTCCCCCACTTCCTCTATTTATCCCTCTTTCTTGTCTATAAGCCTACGACCCTTTCCATAATCCGAATACCCTTAATATACTATTTGGTGACAAAAACAAATCCCTATTTCAAAACAAAACAAACCTTGCCCATCAATCTTAGTAACCCCTTGTCCCTAAAACTAATATATCTTTAGTATATTATTCGTATGTCAAAACAAAATAAGCCCATAACCCACAAAATAATTTTTTGTAGTTTTTACCCTTCATTTCTCTTTTTTATTGTGGTCATATTCGGGGTGGTAATGATTTGGTGCATTTATAGTTTGATGAAGTTTTGTGGGTATGCCACCAAAATTTATCCAACTTTGGAGTGACTATGGACCATCTCTCACATCACAAGATCTTGTAATGATACTAACCTTTTTTTTCTTTTTCTTTCCCTTCAATTCATGGACTCGCTTGACCCAAGTGAATTTCTTTATATAACATAAATAAATCATAATTTAAAAATAAAATAAAATAATTATAAATATTATAATTTAAATTTTATTAAATTTTATTTTTTAAGAGTATACGTAAACTTTGCATTGGGTTTTTGACTTCTTTAAGTGTCAAACATATGATAGGTCATTGTCGGCTACTCCACTTTGTAATTATGGTGAAGTAAAAAAAAAAATATGAGATTAAACAGTTTTAACCTATGAAAAACAATCTAATTTAAACAGCTAAAACAACACAAAGGGAAAAAATGGAATCCCTTTTTTCACCTTTAGAAGATAATGTCTAAAGATGTTATTTTGGAGGCAAAAGGCCAAAGCATGGGCTACAAAACACATAATCAATTCAAAACAATCTTTGAAAAAAACCAGTTAAGTCAACAAGGCAATGATCTCCAGACCAATACTTGAACAAACGAGGAAGAAGCACTCAAAATGTTTAGCTTGGTGAGGGAAGAAGGGGCTGGCTTTGCATTGGCATCAAACGAAACTTCACAACCCAACAATTTAATTGTCCTTAAGTCTTAAAAGATGGGACCCAAAATCTCGTCAAAAGTCCAGAATGTCATAATAGCTGCTGCTGTTTTGTCTTGTAACTCTCAGGAGTCCAAGGATCCATCATAAGGTATAATGTACAACCCCTACCCCACCACACCCATCCCCCGCATGACATGGCCACATCACTCTACCATTTATCTCTGGGTTGGTGTGGACCCTATAGGCTAACCGACCCCACAGTTGGTATATGAATATATATCATATTTATATATTTATGTATATTATAATTATATTTAAAATATCATATATATATATATATATTTATATAAATTTTTATTATATTAATAATTTAAATTATATAAATTTTTATATCATATTTTTATCATATAATTTAATCATATTTAAAAATTATTAATATTACTCTCGTATATCATGCGAAACTCCAATTTAATGAACTGACAAAAAATTGGAGACTTTAATAGATAGGGGAATGTTAACTAATCGATAGTAAGACTTGATATTTGTTAATAATTTTTTAATTAAAAAAAATAATGCATTAAATTTAAAAAAAAATTCTCTAATTAGTAATTAAATACTTTTAAATTAATGTTTATAGGCATAATTAATATATACTGCCTGGTAACTTAATTTTTTAAAAAAAACAAATACTGGTATATAGTAGTAGGATAACTTATTTTAAATGTCATAATCTAAGTCCATACATTCATTTTGTCCAAAAATTTAACATATGATTGATCATTTTGCTATTTACTTTTTGGTTTTGGGAATCAGATAGTACTAAATAATTATAAAAATTTGAACCTTCACTTTCCATATCAAAGTTCATGTATTTTGCTCTTTGAACGTATAAAGGGGAAAAAAAGGTAAATCTAACATTATTCAATACAGTATTGATTAAAATTAATTAATCTAAAACTAAAAGATGAAAAAGGCAGAAAATATTAGTGGGCCACTGGCCTTTGGTCAAAAAAGTAGGACCAATTCTAATCTCTATTAAATCGACCGTTGCAAATACCATAAGAAAGATGGATGCCGGTGGATGGTAAATGACTTAAATATAATAATATTATTATATATGATTATAAAAATAATTAAAATATAATATAATATAATATAAATATATTTTTTAAAATTTAGATAATATAAATTATTAATTTATCAAAATTGATATAAATATAAAATATTTTATATATAAATATAATATAAATACAAAAATATTATTAATTCTAGTGATGATAATTAATGACGATTTGGCTGTTGTAACGAGTGTGGAAGATAGTATATTTTATTTTATATTGCATAAAAATAGAGTAAATAAAAAAAATTTATGGTTTCGAATAGAGAAAGGGTAAGTAAATTAAGTAGGATGGTAAAATTCGATTTGTTATAAAAATTTTGCATTAATTCGATTTAAATATAGAGTTTTTTTTCTTTTTTTTAAATGCGGAGGTGGCATGGCCCAATGTGTTTTTGCTAAATGCTTACTGGGTTCCGTCAATCTTTTTCAGGCTTTTAAAATTATTATTTTACATTTTAAAATATTATATATATTTTTATATTTTTAGTATATATATTATATATATTAAAATTATATATATAAATTATATATACTGAAAATATCTTCATAAATAAATTATAATATTTTATAGAATATTAAGTCAAAATTTTTTGTAAAAGTTGATGTGAATTGTAACGGAGCATTTATAAATATTTTCAACATTCATACAAAAAAAAAAAAAGTAAATAAAGTAATTCCATCTCAATTCCACTTCATTGTCGTTACTAAAGCAAAGTATTGCATCGTGATTAGTAGATTCGATAATTTTAAATATAATATAATTATATAATATAAAAAATAATAATATAAATATTATGTAAATATATTAAAATTTATATAATATAAATTATTAAAATATTAACATTTATATAATTATTTAATAATTTAAATATGATTATAATATAAAAAATATATATGAATATGATTGAAATACACTAATGATAATATCCAGAGAACAAAGAGGAGAGAGCAGCATACGGAGAAGTCTGCAGGAGAGAGGACTGCAAGTTCGAATCATTCTTCTTCTTCTGTGAATATGATTGCTGGTTCTTTCGAGCTATTTGCCAAAGTCCCCTTCCAGTCCCTCCACTCGACTCGAGCACCACCATCCCCAAAACCAACCACCTTCCTCCACTCTCACTGTCTCACTCACTCACTCACTCACTCTATCTATATGTATATATTTAATTATTATTTATCAATGTCTATACATAAATAAATGTATTTGCTTTTTAAAGACAGGGTTTTCTTCTTTCTTTTTTTATTTTTTTATTTTTACTTTTAGTTTTAATTTATTAGTCTAAAAAAAAGTGTCAATGGTATGTCCCCGAGGCTGCGCCATCAGATCAGAACCGAGAACAAAGCAAAGCGAGAAAGAGAGAGATAGAGATAGAGCCAAAGCCATATTTTTTAAAGCAAACAGGGAGAGAGAGAGAGATAGCGAGAGGGGCTCACCTAAGGCTTTTACACGTGATAAAGAAAACACCTAAAAGCACTTTGCATGCGTGTATAAAGATTCATCATCATCATCATCTCCCCTTCACTCCCCTCCCTTTCTCGTCTCTCGACTCAATTCTTCCTTCATCAAAAACCCACCCTTTATCTCCCCCTTTTGCCTTCTCTTTTCATCTCTCTTTCACCTTCTTTGGCCTCAAAGTTGAGCCTCCTCCTTTGCTTTCTCTTCTTGTTTGTTTTGCTTCAAAGTTTACTGCTTATTTTCTTCACTTGATTGGTGAGTTTTTCGGGATTGTTTACTAGCAATATTCGTGATTTCATTTAATGAGTTCATTTTTTTTACTTTCTACTAAGCATTAAATTTTTTGTTTTTCCTTTTGGGGGGGGGGTATCCATGAGATAGTGATTTCACTGCCCTTTTCAATGTTTATTCCTTCTCTTTGTATCCACGTTCTTGTTTTTCTTTGTTTTCTTCTAGATGGCTTTTATTCTTTCTATATACCAAGTCCCATGGTTTCAAATTTCTGTTCTTTACATAAAAATAAATAATAAAATAAATGAACTTTCTTCAATGCCGTTGCTATGTTTTTATCTGCTTGTGCTTATATTCATTTGTAATCTTAAATCTTTTCTTTCCTAATAAAGTTTTCAGTTTTTGGTAGGGACAAGCATAGGGGAATGGGTTTTTCTTTTTTTTCTTTTTTGTCTTCTGAGTATTTCAATTTGTTTTTATTTTTGTTTTGATCTTCCATTAAATTATTCTCAAATGGTCATTGGTTTCACAATAGAGGTTTCTCAAGAAGGTTTGGTTTTTGTCTTTGCTTACCACTTTTTTTTTTTAAAGTTGCAGTCGTGCAGAGCTGATTTTTAGTTGCAAGCTTAGTTTGGGGTATTGTGCCTTTGGTTAACTCTTCCTTGCTTAGTCTTTTGAGGTTTTTTTTTTTTTTTCCCTTTGAGCAATATTTCAGAAACAATAATAATTGTGCATTAATTCCTTAAATAGGTTTATAAATGGTGTTTATGGTTCAAACTTCTAAGTTTTGTAATTCTTTTTTTTTAATGAATTTTAATTTTACTAGTATGTAGTTTTTGGGAGTTAGATGCTGAAACAAAGTCGAAAGCTTGGGGTTTTAGTGTTACAAAAGAATGGTAAAGCTTGTAATGAGCAAACAAGTCTGGACTTTTTACCGATGCCCTTTTAGTTTTGCCTATGTAACTTTGATGCATTACCCTTATTTATCGTACAGGGCTTTTCATTTTTTTTAAAATATTCATATTAAGTACATATTTAGATATGAATACGAAGATATAATATTTCTTATATTAAAAAACATAAAAGAGATTGAATATATTCATGTGAAATATATTATTACTCCTATGCGGTTTTTGCAAAAATGGTGTTTTTTTCACTGACATACATTTTCCTTATTTGAATGTATTTTCAAGCAGAAAGGGTGATTAATACGTCAAGGTGAGGAAAACAATTATTTAAGAATAGAGGAGAAAGCAGTGTTTTATGCGTGTGCCATTTCGTGAAATAAAAAAAATCCACCTTTTACTCTTTTGGATCAAAGCCTCTTGTTCTTGTGTTTGTATTTGTTTTTTCACCTTGTAAAGGTAAGAAAAAAAGCTAAACCAGTATGCCTATAAGGCAAATGAAAGAGAACTCAGAGCAGCACCTTGTTATAAAGAATCACTTGCAAAACACCATGAACCCAATTCAAAGATCACCAAAAACTGCACAAAATGGCAAAGGTCCACCACCAGCAGCAGCGGCTCATGAGCCGCAGAACACGAAACAACCCCATAACCAAGCCTCACCTCCAACAAAGAATAGAGGAAGAAGGAGAGGAAGAGGTGGTAGAAAATCTGATCAAGGAGATGTTTGTACGAGACCAAGTTCAAGGCCTTGCACTGTAGCTCATACGCCGGTGAATCCTGCCCCTGGTGAAGTTGGGGCCGCAACTTCCAATGGGTCTACTCAGAATGGTCATAATTTGTCTGGAATGGAAATGGGGTTTCCTACTTCAAGCAAGTCTTTGAATTTTGCATCTAGGCCTGGTTTTGGTCAAGTTGGGACAAAGTGTATTGTAAAGGCTAATCATTTCTTTGCAGAGTTACCAGACAAGGACTTGAACCAGTATGATGTAAGCTCAATTTTTTTTTTTGTATTGGCTTTTTTTTTTTAACATTAAAGTTGGTTCATAATATCATTGCATCTAAGCGAAAACATCTTATAGAGTATCTTTAATTAGTTTGTGACCTTTATAATTTGTTTCTTTGCTGCTCTGTTGCCCCAACCTTGTAACCGTGTCTTGACACATATCCGTACATAGGTTTGGAGACATGACCCTCCAAACACTTGGAAAAACTTTAGAAAAATTGAACATACACGTATCTAACACTCCCACCAGAGTCTGGGTAACATCGTGCTGTTGTGTCTTTTCATATTTGACGTTACATTGAAACGAAATTGAATAAGATTTCTGTTCTCACAATGTCCTTTTCTTTTAATGGCATTTATGTTGTTTAAGTTTTGTTCTTATTGCTGTTTTTACCTCTTGCGACCTCTGTTCTGCTTCATTTCAGGTTACAATAACTCCTGAAGTGGCATCCAAAACGCTGAACAGAGCTATTGTGGCAGAGCTTGTGAGACTGTACAAGGAATCTGACTTAGGAATGAGATTGCCTGCTTATGATGGCAGAAAGAGTCTGTACACAGCTGGTGAACTTCCTTTTGCATGGAAGGAGTTCACCATCAAGCTTGTAGATGAAGAGGATGGCATCAATGGCCCCAAGTTAGTACTAATTGTGTCTTCTGTCTCTTTATTTTTTTCTCATTATTATTTTTTTATCAATTTACTCAAAGTATTATACATTATGCATTAACCCCATTCTTGTTGATCTCCTATGACCTATATATGGATTTACAGAAGAGAAAGAGAATACAAAGTGGTAGTTAAGTTTGTTGCGCGAGCAAACATGCATCATTTAGGCCAATTTCTTGCTGGTAAGCGCGCTGATGCTCCACAAGAAGCTTTGCAGATTCTTGACATCGTGTTACGAGAGCTATCGACAAAGAGGTACTAGTTCTAAAAGTGTTTGTGCTTATCGAAGAATGATTCTGGTTAGCAATAATTTTTCTTCTGTGAATCTCACTCTGCCTGATTCTGGGAAGGTACTGTCCTATTGGGAGATCCTTCTTTTCACCTGATATTAGGGCACCACAAAGGCTTGGCGATGGTTTGGAGTCATGGTGTGGTTTTTACCAGAGTATTAGGCCTACTCAGATGGGCTTGTCTCTGAATATTGGTATGTTAATTATGATAAATTTACTAAATTATTTGGCAGTTACTTGGATTGACATTTATCATCTTTTTTAACCTTAATTTTGCCTTCATAATAGATATGGCTTCAGCTGCATTCATTGAGCCACTCCCTGTAATAGAGTTTGTTGCTCAGCTACTAGGCAAGGATGTCTTGTCAAGGCCATTGTCTGATTCTGATCGCGTGAAGGTCTTTTTTTCATTTTTGCTGCTGCAAGCTGGTTTCATTCTTGGCATTTGATTTACTCTTGATTAACTTTGAAATAACTGGCAGATTAAAAAGGCACTCAGAGGAGTGAAAGTAGAGGTAACCCATAGAGGGAATTTAAGAAGAAAATATCGTGTTTCAGGATTGACTTCTCAACCTACCAGAGAACTAGTGTAAGTTTCAGCTCTTTCTTTTCTGTTGCTTCTTGAATTTCTCTTTTGAATATCTAGGTTGATAAAGAATCATGGATGTTAATTATTTCAGTGGAAGCTTGAATGAGAGTGGAATAGAGAACTTCCACTAACCTTATTTTTTCTTTTTGAGGATGTATGAATCCTGACGAGTGTATATTCTGTCCTTGCCCGTGGTCCTTTTTTCAGGTTTCCTGTTGATGATAACTCGACCATGAAGTCTGTTGTTGAATACTTCCAAGAAATGTATGGCTTCACAATTCAGCGTACACATCTGCCTTGCCTTCAAGTAGGAAACCAGAGGAAGGCAAATTATTTACCTATGGAGGTGAGAAGATGTCATTGAAAATTTTATTTTTAGTTGTCAACGTTTTTTTCTTTTGTCAAGCTCTCATGAGAAATCCAAATTCCTCGCTTTGCCAGGCTTGCAAAATTGTTGAGGGACAGCGATACACAAAAAGATTGAATGAGAGGCAGATTACTGCTCTCTTGAAAGTCACATGCCAAAGACCAAGGGATCGGGAACATGACATTTTGCAGGTACGCATGATACTCCAATCGTGCATGCTTTATCAAGTACCCCCATTCAGACATTACATTTTAGATTTATAACATTGATTTGTTCATAATCCATTGAAGGAATGAAAGATACTTTAAAATGTATGGTTACTGTTCAATTGCAATTAAGTGTTGAAACATGACTACTATTTTACTTACCTTGATCTTTCTGATGAGCGATGAAAAATGGAACTGCAGAATTCCTACATTATATAAATTGTGGATCAGTTTAGGAAGTTGCTAATCTATTCTATGTATGCCATAATTTCCATTTATATTTTAAAAATTATCTTAATATGAGGATGAAATTGATGTGAATACTGGACTCTATACGTAAAGTTGCGACTTCTAGACAAAGGAATCTTAAAAATGCTACTATATGAAATAGAATTGATTGGTTTTTGATCTTGGGAATTATTTAGTATTATTTTGGTTTTGTAATAACTAATTGTCTGTGCTGCATGTTGAATGCAAGCAGACAGTTCAACATAATGCTTACGACCAAGATCCTTATGCAAAGGAGTTTGGGATCAAAATCAGTGAAAAGCTTGCTTCAGTCGAGGCTCGAATCCTTCCTGCCCCTTGGGTAATATATCCTCAAAATTTCTGCATAACAAAAAGGTATTTCTTATTTATTTTAGACCATTTCATTTGCCCCTTGCAGCTGAAATATCATGAAACTGGAAAAGAAAAGGATTGTCTGCCTCAAGTCGGGCAGTGGAATATGATGAACAAGGTACTATGCACATGTATGTTTTTAATGTTACTCATATTTCCGGCGAGTTCTCTTTTTTCTCCACTCTCATTCCCTTTTAACCAAGCAAAGTAGAAAAAATTGAAGTAACAACGAAGTCAATCAAGAGTTGTGAAATGTTTGTGAAGATTAAAAATACCACTTTTATGCTATAAGGTACAGGGTAGATGAATTTAGGTGGTTTCTTATGTCCAGTTTACAAATAAGCTAAGCATGCGGTGCATAGATGGTCTGCTAGCACCAAGTCTAGAGGTTCTTTTAGTTATGCCTATTCCTTTTTGTAGCTTGTGTAGCTGATATTATGAACTCTTATTTTTCTGTGATACAGAAAATGATCAATGGAATGACAGTAAGCCGATGGGCATGTATCAACTTCTCACGAAGCGTGCAAGAGAGTGTTGCTCGTGGGTTTTGCAATGAACTTGCTCAAATGTGCCAAGTTTCTGGCATGGTAGTTTTCTTTCTTATAATCTTGGGTTTAAGATCAATATGTTCTAGTTTTTTTCCCGCTATAATTTTTGTATTTCATAATTTCACTAGAGTATTATTTTATAAGTCATTGCTCTTATATAGGAGTTCAATCCAGAGCCTGTTATTCCAATCTACAGTGCCAGGCCTGAGCAAGTGGAAAAAGCTTTGAAGCATGTTTATCATGCATCCATGAATAAAACTAAGGGAAAAGAACTGGAGCTTCTGTTAGCTATATTGCCTGATAACAACGGATCACTTTATGGTATGTCGTGTTATGATGGTTTGCAGTTATAAGTCTTAGATATATGCTTTATTCCTTTGTGCTTATACATGCTTAAGGTAAGTCCTTAAATTGTACCCTCCTTTGCCCCCAAAAAAGGATGGAAAACTGGAAGAATGGTCTCAACATGGTACTGGCATACTCAAGTGTGACATCACTCTACTTTTTCAGGTGATCTGAAGCGAATTTGTGAAACTGATCTAGGCTTGATATCGCAATGCTGTCTCACAAAACATGTCTTCAAGATCAGTAAACAGTACTTGGCTAATGTTGCCCTTAAGATCAATGTCAAGGTTAAATCACTTCTTCCCATTATACACATAAAACCAATCTGTTTCCAAATGCCTTGATCTCAAAACTTTAAACAAGCAGTATGGTTACTTTAGTTTCTTCTCTGTTATTTTAATGATGCATATTTGAAAATCCTTAATAAATGGCTATCCCTCATCATCAATGCAGATGGGTGGCAGAAACACTGTTCTTTTGGATGCTATCAGCTGCAGAATACCATTAGTGAGTGATATACCAACCATAATATTTGGAGCAGATGTGACTCACCCTGAAAATGGAGAAGATTCCAGCCCCTCAATTGCAGCTGTATGTAATTCCCTTTTCTGGTTTATGTTCCTCAACTTTATTTTTTCATGTTTGTGCTGAAATTAGATTCGGCTTTCTCAAATATATGGTTCTGTAGGTAGTGGCTTCACAAGACTGGCCCGAAGTGACAAAATATGCCGGGCTAGTATGTGCTCAAGCTCATAGACAGGAACTCATACAGGACTTGTACAAAACGTGGCAGGACCCTGTACGTGGCACGGTTAGTGGTGGCATGATCAGGTATACCGATGTCAATGCCTCTATACCAGTGCATTTAACCCTGAAGTTGTATCCATTTTCATTTCTAATTATAATTTCTTGTGCAGGGATCTTCTGGTATCCTTTAGGAAGGCAACAGGGCAGAAGCCACTGAGGATTATATTTTACAGGTTTGTGATGCGGATTTTGTTAGTAAAAATTTCTATTATTGTATTTTATTTGTGGTTTTCACACCTTAATTAAAATTCAAATTGAGTAGATGTCTCGTTCCCAAAGTTTTAGGGGGCCAAAATGAGTTGTCAAGGTTTTTTTTCTGTATTTTATCCTCTTGTTAAATTGATCTGCCAGTATCGGACTCGTGCATCTGTAAACTCTGACATGCATTTGCTAGTACGTGGATTCTTGCTTACTGCCGTTTTTTATTTCGAAAGTTGTGGGTACAGTTGTACTCCTGCATTTAAACAATCTAGGTGGGTTGGATCCATTGGTCATATATATGCATACGTCACGGACCCTTCATGTCTTGTACTAATTGTTGAATCACTGGAGCAGGGATGGTGTCAGTGAAGGGCAATTTTATCAAGTTCTGCTGTATGAACTAGATGCAATCCGGAAGGTGAGCGCAAATACAATCGTATCTGATCACTCTTTCTAAATCAATTGAGACAAATTTGTAGATGATTATGATTCTGATAAAGGATTTATTTATAGGCCTGTGCTTCTCTAGAGCCGAACTATCAACCACCAGTGACTTTCATTGTTGTTCAAAAACGACACCACACTCGATTGTTTGCTAATAATCACAGGGAGCGAAGCAGCACGGACAAGAGCGGAAACATTTTGCCTGGTAAAAGATAAAAGTCTCTTGGATAATTTGGTTATTCAAGATCCATGGATGGGAATTGCACAACTTGAGCATCATTAATTGTTCTAAAGATGTTGCATTTTGTTTTTTTTTTTTTTTTCAGGCACCGTAGTTGATTCGAAAATTTGTCATCCAACAGAATTTGATTTTTATCTTTGCAGCCATGCTGGTATTCAGGTAGAACCTTAACATTCTTCACTCCTTTTAATCTTGGAAACCTTGGATATTTTCTTTTTTCTTACTGAATTTTCCTTAATAAATTTTACCGTAATTTTATGTGTTTATATCTGTTAACCTATGTATGCTGATAAATACCGACTTCATGTGTGTTAAATAGATGATGTTGAAGTAGCAACCTTGGATAAATGCAGTGTTCATAGCTAGTTATACTTTTAATCACCAAGATGCATTAGAAATTTGTGTTTACATAATTGCATATGTCATTTAAACATGTTACCATGCTATAAACTATCATCTCGTTCTTTAAGCACGCTGTCCTTTGTATCATATAATTGGTTATTCATTTAGCTTTAGAATTAATTTTATCTTCTTCATTAATACGGCAGGGAACAAGTCGGCCAGCACACTACCATGTTCTTTGGGACGAAAACAATTTTACGGCGGATGGAATACAGTCTCTAACAAACAACCTTTGTTACACATATGCAAGGTGCACGCGCTCCGTCTCTGTTGGTAAGTGAGGTTTTCATATAAAATTAGTATAAAAATTTTTTTTCATATTTTTAATTGGGAATTTCATATTGAACTTTGAAAACAAGGATGTGGTGCACAAAGTAATCGAATCCATGCAGAAAATCTTAATTTTAATATGTTTTAATGGCACCATCATGAAAGCGTTTTAGCCAACGACTTTTTGATTGATTAATGATGAGTAGCAACTCAATATGCTGCTGATTTGCGGGTTTCATTTCGCAGTTCCTCCTGCATATTATGCACATTTAGCTGCATTCCGTGCAAGGTTCTACATGGAACCTGAGATGCAAGAGAATGGGTCGACGGGTGGTGGCAACACTGGCAACGCCAAGGGAACAAGGGCAGCAGGAGAATCCGGGGTGCGGCCATTGCCGGCCTTGAAGGAGAATGTGAAGAGAGTGATGTTCTACTGTTAGAAGAACGGAGAGAGATGTTGATGGTGGTAGTAGCAGTCAAGTGAACCGGGAAATGCAGCAGCAACCATGCCTAGGCTTTTAGTCTTTTCAGTTTAGTGACTTCTTTTTTGTACAGTTGCAATGATTAATGCAAAGTTAGGTTTCAGTGGTCATTGATAAAAAAGAAATTGTCAAAAAAGCGGGAGGAAATGACTGTCACTAATGATGTCAGAATGTTAAACTAGGCTCTATGTAAAGAAATGTTTTATTTAGAATCAATCTTAATGTTAGGAAATTTTGGCTATGACCTACAATTATGGAGCTAGTATTTTATATATATATATATATGTGTGTGTGTGTGTGTGTGTGTGTGTGTGGGCGCGCTGAATCTTTTACCATGTTTCAGTAGTAACTTTTCAAAATGCTCTGTGCAAAGCCTTAACCTAGGAATTAAAAAGAGAATCACTGAAATGGGCAACAAGTTAAAAAGTCTTCAATTCCTAAGGATTGATTAATGCCGTTAAATGCCTCCCTTGTACGCCAATCCACCGGTTCAGGCGTGGCCTGAGTTGAGTCAGGTTTAGGTTTTGCTTCAAATTATAAATATTAAAATAAAATAATTTTTTAATATTTAAAATAATAAAATGGGTTTTGAATTTGGTAAAAGGAT
>JBBYHK010000002.1:8645450-8659961 GCA_038382065.1 Adansonia grandidieri
ATATATATATATATATGTTATATAACAATTGAGATATTTTATTATATTTTGTCAACATAAAAATTTATATAATACAAGCAATATACTAATAAAAGTAACAAAGTCCTAAAATCATAAATTTTATCAATTCATAAATAAAAGTATAAGAAAATGAAATACATAAAATAAATAATTTGAGTTAAATTTACAAAAATTAAAAGTATAAGCAACGTTCTTTTAAAACATAAAAAAGATTTACAAAAATTGAATCTCAATTAGATGTCTCTATAAGCTCTCTTTCAACATTCATATTTATTTAATACAAATAAATATAATATTTTACAATAAAAAAAATTGACAAATATGTATACACTCTTTTTGACTAATTACAAAAGTTTTCACATTATCCGTAGCAACAAGATTATATAAACAAATATTTTAAAAAATAAAATAAAAAATAAACAAAATTTTTGTCATGTTTGATTTGCAAGGATATTTAGCATAATTAACTGCTACCAATAAAAGGAGCTCTTTGAGAGTAATCAACCAAGGCAAGCACCGATTCAAAGCAAAATTGAGTGAATTTAGATATGGAAAATAAAAGAAAAGCAAAAAGAGAGAGAGCCTTTTTATTAAAATATTATTAAATTTTTTATTTACAGTTTTAAATCATTTTCAAATTATTTATCTAAAAAAAAAATTATTTTTAAGTGTATTAAGAAATCAACCTTAAAGGAATTTCACACGCTATGAAATCGATGCATTAGGTGTCGATTCCCTAGCATAAAATTTTTTTTTTTCAAGTTGGGAAATTGGCAACTCAAATGCCAATTTCCCAACAATTTTTTATTTTTTTGCATGCAGAATGGGTTTCTTATGTGCAAATTTTTTTAAGTACAATTTTTTATATACAATTTTTTTACATGCTAGGAAATCGACATTTGAATTGTCAATTTCTTGACATCGTTGAAAATCGTTAAATCATGTGACAATTTCGTATTTTGCATCATAGAGTTTTAGGGTTTAGAGTTGAGGCTTTATTTATGTCTGTGATTAATATATGAAAATTAGATTTCTTTTAATATAAAATAAGTTGATAAGACTAATGCATGAAATCAGATTTCTTCTAATATGAAATAAGTTGATAATACTAATGCATGGGAATCAAATTCTTTCTGATATGAAAAAAGTTGATGCGACTAATGCATGAGAGTCAAATTCTTCTGATATGAAATAGATTAATAAGACTAATGCATGAAATTAGATTTCTTCTAATATGAAATAGGTTGATGAGACTAAAGCATGGAAATAGATTCCTTATATGAAATAAGTTGATGAGATTAACACGTCGGAATTAGATTCTTTCTTATGTGAAACAAGTTGATAAGACTAATACATAGATTGTAAATGTCAAACTGTAAGGATTAGACTAATACATGGGACAGATTTAGAAATTTTGAATAGAAAAAAAAAATCTTGTTGACTATATTGCATCATAAATATGAGTTCGTCATTTTATTGTCATCTTCATTCTCAGTTGCTATTGTTGTTTTCTAAGTTTAGTGATAGTGTTTCTTCATTCTTCCCTTTTTGATTTTTTGCTATTAGTCTTCAGTTGTTAGTATTTTGTTTAGAGTTATTTCCATCTTACCAACATGAGTAAAAGATTTGTTACATTTGTCTATTTTAATAGAGAAATTGTTAACAGTAAAGAAGGTGTTAACTTTCAAAATAACCGTTCTAAAACCATTAGTATTGATGAAAACATTACAATAGAGGAATTGAGGGTCAAAATTTGTACAAAAATCAAAGCTACGAGCAGAATCAGAGTATCAGATATCAAGTATAGGCTTTTTATTTTCATGGGAGAAGGATGTGTTCGATATAGGACGTTCCCACTTAAAGATGATGATGATGATGTAAGATGCATATTTGATGTTCACCAGTAATTTTCTAATGTCGGTGTAATTGAGTTATATGCCGACCTTGATGATGTATATCATAACGGTGAAGCTTCATATATCCTTACTGTAGATGTATATATGTCATGACCATTTGAGAATCTTGAATGTCAATCTCCTCTAAATGCACAAGTGGTGATGAATAATTTGTATAAATCTTTTCCTTATTCATCTGGTCACCAACAGTTCTTAGTGCCGAAGATGATGAGCCAAACAACTTCATGATGATAGACTCTCCAATTAGAGGTGTTGAAATAGAAATTGGAGGGCCAAGTTCATCTGTTGCTAATCCTGAACTGTCATACAAAGCCCATGGTAATTATGTTGGTGACTTTAGTAAGTCCTAGAAGTATGCTGAAGCTGATGATACTGATGATAACAATGATCCTGACCCAAATGTCGGTGGTGATATCAACACTTCTCATTTGTCATTTACTGGTGGAGCTAGTGATCATCTTCATCAACATGAGCCACTTCCTAAATACATAACCTCAATTTGGACATAATACACGTAAAAACAATTTCCAAAATATGCTCTTACATTAGGGTTTCTAACAAGCTAGAATCCATTTAGTGGTGAGCTCTGCGTTGGTATGCAATTTGGAACAAAAAAGGTCGTAGATTTTGCTTAAAGCACTGCAACAGAGTAGTAGAATCCTCGCCGAACAGATAGCATGGCCAATGTCTAATATATGGCGTGAGGTGCAACTAGAACAGAAGGGCAACATTATTGAAGAAGAAACAAGTATGGGAGATTAGAAAGTATAATGAGTCTTATACATGTGCATCTAGGCGTATTTCACAAGATCACATGAAATTGGATTTTAGCATGATATGTTCATGCGTTTTATCCTTGGTACAAGCAAATTCGGCTATTTTCACTTTAGTTTTGGTTGGCATGACATGGAATAGGTATGGATACATGACCTATTATAGGAAAGCATGGATAGCAAAATAGAAGGTAATTGTTCAACTATTTGGTGATTGAGATAGATCATATAATGATTTGCCAAAATAGTTTGCTGTAATGCAACATTTTTTTCCTAGCACAATAGTGGAATTATAAACTGTATCTATATACCATAGTCATTGAATGGTGCAAGGTATGAGTATTTTCCATCAACTTTTTTGGACATTCAAGTTTTGCATTGAAGGCTTTCCCTTCTGTAAGCCTATTGTCCAAATAGACGGCATATTTTTACATGGAAAATACAAAGGAATATTACTGTTAATTATTGCACAAGATGACAAACAAAATATAGTACCAATTGCCTTTGCCATTATAGAGGGTGAGCCAAAGGAGGCATGGTTATTTTTTTTTGGTAATTTACGTAGATATATTGTTACACAACCTGGGATATGCTTGATTTCTGATCGACACGAGTCCATCAAATCTATGATCAGAGACTCCGGTAGTGCATGGAAACCTCCATGTGCATATTCTATGTACTGTATTCGACATATTGCAACTAACTTCATGAGGATGTTTAACATTAAGGATCTACATCAACAAGTTGTTAATATGGGTATGTAATCATGTTTATGGTTATTTACTCTCTTACTACCTTATCAATTTTTATCTTTATCTATAAGTTGTTAACAAGTCCATAAATTAACATTTTATTTTTCTAGCGTATAAGTTACGATGACCCCACTTTTAATGGCAGGATGAAAATCTCCGTACAAAGAACTTACGAGCGATGGATTGGACTAGTAGGATCCTAAGAGAGAAGTGGGCACAATCATATGATGAGGAACAACACTATAGACATATGACAGTAGACCTAGCTGAATGCATAAATTCAGTGTTAAAGGGGACTCGTCATCTTCCCATAACTACTTTAGTGAAAGCTACATATTTGCTAAACTATTTAGGGTGACGAGGAACAAGCAGATGGCAATGATGGTAGCCAAGTACAGTTACTGTGAAACAGTCATAAATGCTATGCAAGAAAATCAAACAAATCAATCTTTTTTAGTTAAAAAATTAGAAAACCTCCAGGAGGAAGTTGTGGCTTTGACATACAAAGTCAATTTTAATGAGAGGTGGTGTTATTACGGGAAGTTTCAAGCACACAGATACCCTTGTTCACATGTTATTGTTGTTTGTGCTCATGTATATATAGATTGCATGCTAATGTGGATAATATTTATAGACTAGAGACTATAAACAATGTTTATTGACATAAGTTTCAACTTGTCGGGAATGAAGCTTATTGGTCATAATATAATGGTCCACAATTGTGCCTTAATCCAGAAATGCAGAGAGATCCCAAAGGTTGACCAAAATCAAGTCGAATTCGTAATGTAAGAATGAAGGCCATAGCCGTAAAAAATGTCCTTATCAAGTTAGCACATCAGGAGAAAGTTCACATCATTGATTACCAATTTTTGTTTTTGATTATATTAATAAATGATGTTTACGTTTGTAAAATTTATCAGTTTCATTTTGATGATGCAAAAGTTATTTTTTTAATAAAATGCAATTCAAGTTTTTTTATTTATCTTGCAATATAAATAATAGAAATACATATTATAAAAAATAATATAATTATTATAGAAAATTATTATTTATAATATAATGATAATATAACTGTATATAATTAGTATTTTTATAATATAATTATTATAATATACCTTCAACATATAATTATTAATTATTATAATATAATAATAATAATAACATAATTATATTACAACTTGAACATGTAATCTCTACAATTATTATAACATAATAATAACAATAAAATAATTATACTAGTTATCTTCTAATATAAGAAACATAAACAAATTTGTATAACACAAATGTATAACATTTATAACATTGTATAACATTGTATAACATTGTATAATTGTATAACATAACTTTAAAATTATATAACTATATAAGTGTATAACACAAGTGGCTTATACAAGTTTATATCTATTGACGGGGGCCCTTTTGCACAGTGCTGAACAACAATGTGAAGCTCTTCTATTACGTGGTGGCAATATTCTTCATTCAATATCCTCAATTTCATTGCTACATTCGCCCCGGGTTTGACGTCTTCGAGCGTTTACTTCCACTATCAGTGCTTCTTCTTTAATGGCTTCTTCTTGAATCAACATGTAATCCCTAAATCCACTTATAGCCATATTAATGTCAGCCATATTAAAAAATTGTAGCTCACTACTAAAGGAACTAGCACCTACTGCACCAAAAATAGGGTAGGTATTGGTAGCTAAGAGAGTGTGAAACTGATATAAGTGAGACATATATGTTGAAGCCAAAGTGCAAGTCAATAGGTCGGCATTTAACCTACTGGTTGGTGGCTTGGACCGATAACGCCTAACATCATCATCATCCCTAGCATGACTGAATGAATATTTGCAACTAGACGATACACCAAGATTACGCTTTGGTTCAGGATGACTAAATGACATCCTAGAAGCACTGACATAGTCAACACCTGCTGAAGTAGGTTGATTCATCCTCTGACTAACTTTATGATGTTGACTACGTCTGTGAAGCTCAATATCAGGGTCTGGATTTGAAGTTTATTGATCATATAGCCTACTCCTAATATCCTAAAGTCCCGGTTATGGGAAAATAAATGGCTATCCTTCAGCGTAAAATTGTTGTTCAAAATTTCAAGACCCTCAGCAATTCGTCCAAAACCTTTTCTCTGAGATTGGATCCAATTTAAATGTCTTTCAGCCTAGTTTTCTGTATTATTACTGCACATGTCAATTTTTTGAACTTTGTCAAGGTTCACAGGTGTTTTGGGGATTGTTTGTTGCATCCTAAACTGACGTAGGACTTTATCCACCGGGTGCCACTCCACAACCTGAAAATATATTAATGCTGTATTTGTCCTTTGTGGCTATTTTGAAGGCTTACAATGAGAGGCATGCCACAATTTCATCTGTAATATGGCTTCTATAGAAACTATAAAAAAAAGATTAAAAAATATTACTAATTAGTATGCAATATGTTAGGTTAAATACGCACATACTTAAGGTAAACTATTAAAAAATTACTTTATTAATGTCCTATGCGATCTAACTGTGCTCTAATGCTTTCTATGTTTATAGTTGTATGACTGAATTACTTCAGGAGACACTGTCTATTCAAATATATATAATGTATGAACAACTCATATGCAAGTGCAAGTTATCCTAGTATAAATTAAACACTTAAATTTATTACCTAACATAAGGGGATATGCAGGATCTCCTTTAACCACCGATGCAAGAAATGAAAGTTAGTATTGTGCCCATGATTGCAGCAGCATTAAACAACCACCTAAATCACGTGGCACCCCAACTATTGCATGGCAGAGTTCCCTATATAAGGACCCTAAACATGTAAATCCCCAACTATACATTGTTATTTCATTCAAATTTGCCAAAAGTGGAAGATAGATCAAATTAACTCGATTTCAGATTTATCAGGCATTAACATTCCATCAACGACACGTAAAATGTATGCTTTAGTAGCACATTCTAGGTGTCGTTTAGTTCCATGTTCAAGGATATTACGTAAGGTTTCTATCAACCAAGTCATTTTGATGGTTGAGCCTTGAATAAAGTTTTCTAAAGGGATCACACCTAATAATTCTTCAAACAAAGCTTCCCAGTGTAATAAGCTCCATCTTGTTACTTTCTTCCCATCAATTAGTAGACCTAGTTGAAGTGCAAAATCCTCTACGGTGATTGTGCATTCACAGCATGAAAAATGAAATATATGTGTCTTAGGCCTCCATCATTCAACCAATGCACGTATTAGACCTAGCTCATATTAACATCGGTTTACTAAAGCCACATGGTAAAATTTTGCTCTTTTTAAATAGTCTTCAATTAATAAATTGGATGGTTTAAAAGAAACTTTTCGCAACCGTTTTTCCAACTGGTATCCTGTTTAACAGTCATTAATTGATTAGTTGTAAGATTTATAATCATAATGTTTTAAATATATGATTAATAAAATTTTAGTACCTCAGATAATACCCTTGAAGATATATGATACTCTTGTAATCTCAACAATGATGATGATGACGACGACGATGAGCCATTGAATTGATCGCATATTTTCCTAGAACAAAAGTTTTCATTTCAATTCATTATTACCTAACCTCAAAACAAAAATTGAACTAAATTTTCATAAATAAAAATATATCATTCATTCAAAATATTCGAATAATTTAATCCCTTCAAATTTAAATTCAAGTTTTTTCCTTGCAGTTATCAATTCAACAAAAAAAATTAACTTAATTACAACAAAGATTACTTCAATCATTATCTAAATAATTTATATTTAATAATAAAAATGAAAATTAAACTAAATTTTATCATTTTAAGTTAAAATATCTCAAAAATCAAATATAAAAATTAAAATAAATATTACACAAAATAAACTGTAGTTAAGATGAACAAACTTTAACAAATAAAAATAAAGCATACTTTAAAAAATTGAAATTTATATAATTATATCAAAAATTACTTTTATGAATAAAATTAAATCATACATTTTAAAAGATTATTTAACTCGATTGCTTAACTTTCAAATAATATTTTAATTGAAAACAAAATAATTTTTGCCGTATCTATTCTTTCACGAAGAGAATAGAATTGATGGAACTCATTTTATAAGGAGCTCCCCATGCTAAGTGCTCATTCTTGAGCACTTAGCAAGGTCACGGGCAAGAATACCTATGACCCTCAATCAGAGGGCGATGATCCTCAATAGTGCACTATATAATATTATAATATATAAAAATTTCAATTGCATTGTTGGGAAATCGGCCAACTAAGTACCGATTTCCCAATATTCAACTAGAAAATCGACAATTGAATTATCAATTTTCTAGTTATTATTAAAAAAAAAGCACGTAAAAAAATAATTTGCATGCAAAAAGTAAAAAAATTTTGGGGAATTGGCATTTGAGTTGCCAATTTCCCAACTTGAAAAATTCTTATAATGTGAAGAAAAATTACATGTTGGGAAATTAGTACATGAGGTGCCGATTTTCGAACATGTAAAAAAATTGATGTCGAAAAATGTGCTTCATAAAATTTTATTAAAAAATTAATATTATCAAATGTCAATTTTTCAATTCGCATCAAAACAAGCTTATTTTTATAAATAATTTAGAAACGGTTTAAAAACCTTAAATAAAAAATCTTTAATAATATTTTAATAAAAAATCGAAGAGAGATGGTTATATGGCGAAAATTATGACTTTTCACTGCCGGAGTCTTCTAGAGAAAGTCAACAATTAGGAAGTTAGTTTAAGTTCACATGTTTGTGACACAATATTTATGACAAACTATTTGGTTTGAAGAATTTATAAATAGTTATTGGTAAGTAAAATAAAAAGGTAAATAATAATATAGTTTTAATCAGATTTAGTAATTAATATATTCGTATTATGTTTATATATATTATAATATTATAATTATATTTAATATATTTAATATTTATATAAATTTTAATATATACATAATTTGTATTATATATTTTAAAATATGTATTTATGTCATATATTTAATAATTTATTTATGTTATATTCGTGTAATTATATTTAAAATTATGAGATATAGTTTTAATCTTTTAAAATTATTATACATAAAATTAAGTTATAAACAAAAATAATAAATTAAATAAATATAAATTTTATTTTGAGAATCAATTTAATTAAATTTATAAATACATATAATCACATATGTATTGCGGGTGTTTTAAAATTTTGGGAGCCCGAGGTCCCTGGCTCCCACTGTGGACGGCCACCGCAGATATATAGACCCAATTGAATTCACGATGTAAAGTTGAAGTTAATGTGACACATAATTTGAAAGTCAAAATACAAACGGTACAATCTGTTTTTCAAGTACCAACTGATATTTTATATATGAGCACATAGAGCCCTGAGAGGGGAAGAGGGGTTTAGGGAAAGAGAGAGGCGACAGGGGAAAAGGAGATGAGAGAGGTGCGGGAAAGGAAGGTGATTGCGGAGGAGAGAGATTAGGGAGCTTGATGAGTTGCTGGTGACGGTGGTGGGAGAGTGTGGCAGCTTAATTTGCTGGGCGATGAAGATCACGTAGGGTTTCAGAGTGCCATCGGAGAGAAGGATAATGTTGGACTGGAACCAAGGTAAAGAATCCATGCTCGGAAGTTACTTAAATTATTAGATTCAAAAAAATTTAAATTCAACTCGATTAATATTAAATTTGAACAAATAAAATTTGATTATTTTAATATTTAACTGACAGCTGATAAGATTAATTGAATATTTTTTAAAATTTTTAATATATATTTTTAATTAACATTAAAAAATCTCAATTTAAACGTAAAACATAAATAATTAATTTTGAAGTTGAGTATGAAATTGATCTCCTTTTTTTTTAATCAAACGAGCTATAACAATTTAATTTTTATTTTGAATCGAACTTGAATCATACCTCAAATTTTAAATAATGTTCAAGATTTTTAAAAATTAAATTTGACTCGATGCCTGTTTAGTTCGGCTTTTTTTGGTTTAGAAGCTACCATGAAGGTTTTATAAAAAATAAAAACAACAAAAATTAAATTAAAGTTGTTTGGTAATTTATTTTTATGAGCTCTTTTTTTTTTTTATAGTTATTGAATTATATTTAATGAATAAGAATACATTTTTGGTGTGAAAATAAAAAACACGTAAAAAATTAACTTATTTAAAAAAAAAAAAACTTTTACTACCTTAATTTTTTTCACTCTCTTTTTCATTTTATTTATTAAAAATAAATTAATTTTTTTAACTTCTTAAAAAAATCTATTTAACCTAACTTAGTAAAAAAGAAATATAAGACTAAACAAACACTCAGCTCAATTTACATCCGTAAGCCGGGCTTCTGCCATGGAACTTTGCTTAGTTCTTTGTTTTGGCTAATTCTCAAAAGATGAACTATTTAGGTTGACAGTCATCGAAAAATGTCGTTGTAGTATAGTGGTGAGTATTCCCGCCTGTCACGCGGGTGACCCGGGTTCGATCCCCGGCAACGGCGATTTTGCAAATTCTCTTTGGCTTTTTCGATTTTACAACCTGCCGGCTGCTGGAAAGCCTAAAGGGGCAGAGGCCCAAACTTAATTTTTTTTCTTTTTATTATGGATCTTTTCCTTTTGTATTATGTCTCCAATCTAATTAAACGACGGGCCCAGCCCAGCCTCAAATCTTTACGACCAGTATCACCACTGTGTAGGTGAATTTTAATTTGTTTTTTAAAAGAAATAATGCATTACAAATGTTTGATATTTTTTAAGTGAAAAGGTATGTAGTTTTCATTTCAAGTTTTTTTTTTTTTCTAAAAAAATAAATAATTAATTATTATTTTCAGTAAAAAGACACAAACATTTTTAATTTATATTTATTAAAATAATTTTCTTTAATTTTTTTTGAATCTTTCAATTGATTCAAGTTACACCAACTCAATCAAGAGATGATTTATTTTAAGTGAGTTTTTTTTTTTAAATTAAATTAGTCTTTTGAGTATTTATTTTTTAACATCAGAAGAGTTAGACATCTTTAATTTTATTTTATATCTATAATTTTAATTTAGTTTTTTAGTCATTTCCCAACTGAGTTGGTATCACTAAACTCAGCCATGAACTTTATATATATAGTATAAATATTAAAATAATAGTCTTTTTTGCATAATTATTTTTTAACATGAAAAGAATTAAATACCTTTATTTTATATCTATAATTTTAATTTGATTTTTTGGTCATTTTTCACTTGAATTGATGTCATTTGACTTTGTGACATCAAACTCAGTGACTTTATATATAGTTTAGATATAGATAAATTTCAAATTTCAAAATTCAAATAGCAAATGTGTATTTAATTTTTTTCAATTATACAAATATTGAGAAATGAGAAGTTCGGCTTTTCCTTCTCACACGTAGGCATGAACCTACGTGTGAGAGCATGTACAAAGTCGAACACTTATTCAAAAGTTAAGATTTCTTTTATCTTTTAGTTCATTATTTTTCAATATGCTTTAATAATTATTCATAATTATTGACCTTTAAAATTGAGTTAAAGATAAATTAGATATAGGTGGATATTGAAATTTATTAATATAATTTATTTTGATTGATATTTTCTATTATATCTTTTAATTAGTACAAATTTGTCATTATAATTTATCTCAATATTGCCACTTTAATTTTATTTGATTGAATTTTGTCTCTAAATTTTAATTTTTGATTAAGTTTTTTCACTCAACTTTAATTTTGTACAAGTTTAAGCTAAAATTTAATAAAAACAAACTCCTTAAAATATTTCATTTTCATAATTAAGGTTTAATATATTTAAATAATAAAGGATGATAAAAAAAATTAAGCTTTAATGTTTTATAAAATAAAAATTATATGTTAATTTTTAATTTTTATACTTTTTATAAATTAGTTTTATTGTCAAATCTTTACAACCAAAGTTAAATGGCAAAATTTAATAAAAATTAAAGTTTAATGAAAAAATTCAATTAAATAATAGTATACTGACAAATTTGCCCCAATCATAAAAGTAAAATAGTAAATATCAATCAAATAAAGTATAGTAACAAATTTTAATATCCATCTATAATATGATAGCAAATTCATCAATTAGTTACCCTTTAAAATTTATAAAAAAAATTCTGTATGAATAATTCTAACAAATGTATTAAAAATTAATTGACAAAAAAATATTTGGGAACCCAACCCCATCTTTTCTTTTTGGTTTTTGTTGATATTGGAGATAAATAAAGGGGATGCTTACAGTGGAACTTAAAGTTACATGTGTCACTAACACTCTTGTAGCCATTAGGTTAAAGAAGCTACAAGCAACCCAATCCCATTTCTAATGGGCTAAAACTTCTTACTTAGAGCTGATTTTTTTTTTTTATTGTTTTGTAATTGTTATAGTGCCTTTATAATTGATACTTAAGAAATCAAGTGGGTTCTTACATCTAATATTAATAAGTTCAAACTTGATAAGTTTAATTTAAAAAAGTGAAAGCCCTACAACCAAATTAAGTTACTTGATGAAATGTATAATAGATAAAAGTTTCTAGCAACATGTCCCCTTGGAATAGAATGTCAAAGGGAATAGAGCTAGCAACTAGGCTAGCATTAACAAAGAACTGAAAGCTTAAGAACATACCCCTAGTAACCAAAACCACCTTAGAATCAACCTTGATCGTATTTTTTTAATATGTTTTGATTAATTGGCATTGAAATTTTTTAATTTCACAAATAAAATTTTGCCATTTTATAAACTTAAATCACTCCAGAAAATTTTAACTTGACCTAGCAAATATGGTTGCTATCATACTTAACCAACAGTATTTTAGGGTTAATGAATCTAAATTTTCTCCTCCATTTGAATAATTGTAAATAAATGAATAAAACCCAAAACTTTCTCGTCTGTCAATCTCTTGCATATATAATTGATAAAACATATAGTTAGATGGTATTAAGGAGATAAAAAGTAATGAAGTTTAGTAAGAAGACCTTTTGTTTTGCATTGTACCTGTAATGGCCCCCGGGAATTTTAATTTCTAGGACATGATTATGATTAATTATAAGAAGTTTGATGCGTATGATCTTCACTTATGTTATTCAAATTTTGAAGTAAGTATCAAATATAGATATGTATCTAGCTTAAGATACTTTATTTTTAAAAAAGTTTCTTCATATATTTGGAGGATTATGCCTCGTACTCATTTCAAAATATGTGCTTAACACAGTTTCAGAAATGAATACTTTTAAAAAAATAAAAAATTCGGATAACATTGATCTTCACTTCGGAACAAGCAGGATTAGTAATGTTGATATTCATATTATCAATTCATCCTTCATCGAAGTTCATTTGGAATTGACCTGAGCATAAGCCAGGCTAGGCCGCAGCTTAATTTTTTTTAATCCTAAGCTTCTGTATTTCACATGTCCATACCCACTCGTTTAAGATTTGAATTACTGTTTATCATATTAAAAAATATTTTTATTAATATTTTTATATTTTATAATTAAATTTAAATAAATATATATTTTTTAATTTAAAATTACTGTTTCAGACAACATTAGACCAGTCCAGAACAAAAATATTAAAATCAGAACCCTATCAAACCGAATCCACTAAATCAGACAAACTGTTCGACCTACATACAAATCTATTTGAAACTATCTCAACATGCCCTAAATTACTTTTATCTCAGTATACCATCAACTCTGAGGTAACCGATGTGCTCCAAAAAGGAAACAAAAAAAACAAAAACAAAATTCTCAGATTAATTATCTGACATTTCATGGCTTATAATTATTGTTGCTGTTTTTAAGTGTACAGTACATTTTTTACATAAATCCTCATGTCCACAAAAAAAAAAAAATGAAAATCACCCCTTACAATAGGTATATATACTATATGTGTGATGGAATTTTGCACTTCCACTTAGACAAAAAACAGTTTCCGTAACATACTTAAAAAGTTATCAGAATATATATGCATACGTGCATTTGTATGAGAGTTACATACTTTGATGTAATTTTTCTTATCCCCCTTCTTTGTACCTGCAATATTTACTGCAAAACTCATGATCAGTAAGAGCTTGAAAATGAAAATGAAACAAATTAGTGGCCTTTTTCATGTTGTTCAATCCGTCGGAAACTATCCTTGTAGCTTTTCCTCTGAGATCCAAACAGACCCTATAGGCAAAAGTATCAAATCAGTTCTCATATAGTTAATAAAGCTACAGAGCTTTAAAGATAATCAGTTAATAAGATCAAAATTAATAAAGTGCGAGGAACTAAGCATTCACCTCGCTACTACAACGGCCCGGGGCCCCCCGTAGACTAACAGGCACCTACTTAGCCCACTTCTTTTATCGATATTTCTCTTTCAGAGAGTGAAATTGATCCATCTTTGATCCCCCTTTGAAGAAGACAGTGATTAAATGATGCCAACGATATAGCCTAGCTCTATGGGGGTGCTAATTCCCAAGAGCATCTTTAAACGGAATATAGGGAGTACTTGTCAAAGGATTTTCACTTAGTTTTTCTTCATTCATGATAGCTGACATGGAAAACAATGGAAAAAGTAGCTAGTTTGGGGGCGGGGGGAATCAAAGCTAATAAAATTTCTGGGTACTTTGGTACTTATGGAAAAATGACGGGTGCATGGAATCTTGGAGCCAAGTCCAACAAGGAAGATATATAGATGGAAAGAAAGCAACCCTCATTTGGGGGGGGGGGGAGAGAGCTGAGAAGAAATAACATTTACTCAGAGCAGTTTTAATTTTCAAATGATTAAACATAGTCTTAATATGAATATACCACGCTCATGTATTAAGGTATAAAAGTATTCACAGGGTTTTAGCAGATCAAATTAGACCGAAACTCTGCAACCAAAATATGAGTATCATGTGCGTTCTGTTTGTAAGGTTGAAAAAAAAAATGAGAGGAAAATTTTAGTCAGGTTACCTTCCTCTTGCTGTTGCTAGAAAGGAACTAAGCACTTCAAAATTGATCTTTCATTTTGTTTCATGGTGGGTTATTGAACGACAAGTTTCATTTTT
>JBBYHK010000002.1:8664474-8680371 GCA_038382065.1 Adansonia grandidieri
ATTATTTATTATTTATTATTTATTATTTATAAACAATAAATTTGAGCTTTCAAGTCGAGCTAAACTGGGCTTAATTCAGACTTGACCTAACCTACAAATTAAATCCAATCCAATACCAGTCAAACTTGTCGGACCAAACTAGCTGCCCGACCATGAGCAAATCTGCTATATGGTATACTAGAAAAATGCCCACGCCTTTACTATGGGAAATCAATAAAATTTTGAATATAATATTTCTATTAACGAACTATTAGTGCAATGATTAAATTCTTAAATAAATAAATTTAGAGCTAAAAAAGAATCATTATAACAAATTGTGTAAAATATAAGATTAATTAAGACATGACACGAAAATAAGATGAAAAATAATTACATCATATCATGACATGAAAATAACATGAATATGTCACAAATACACGAACATGTTAAAATATTTATAAAAACAAATTAGTAACATGTAAAAGTTCATATAAATTTATAGTACTTTAAACACGTAAAAAAATTAACACAAATACAAACACAATTTTCTTTTAATCTAGACAAACAACAACTCTAATCATTATGTGATATCTAACACAAAATTACGAGTTATTTTTACAATTTAAATGTAGCAATTTTGGACTTAACATGATTATACAATATGAATACAACATGGGAAAATAACTAAACACAACGAGATAAGAAAATAAAATAAACACGATACGAATCCACGAATATGTTAAACTTATATAAAACAAATTAAAATGTGTCAAAATTTATATAAATATATTACCTTAAAACGATTAGGATATTAAAAAATAATACAAACACAACATAAACATATAATCTTTCTCGTGTTTTTATCTCTTTCATTTTCTTCTTTCTGTCTCTTTCTTTTCTTTTTTTTTATTCACTACAATAAAAAAAATACAACATAATTCTTTAATTACCCTATACATCCTAAATTAACTCTCAAACTTAGGTGTCCCCAAAACCATACCTCTTAATTTCAAATTGAGCAACCTTATAACTTAGAGACAGCTTTTATACTTACTTATAGAAGTTATAGATTATCAATATTAATTGTTATATTTATATAATATTTGCACATAACATAAGTAGAAGATTTATTACTTAGTAAATAAGAATTGTTACGAGAAACAAACATAAAAGAAGGTGGCAGATTGATTACGCAGTAAAAAAAAAAAAAAAGGTGCTGTGTCACATGTGTTATATGAAATTGTGTGGTCCAAATACTTCCTAATGCATATATAGTTAAAAAATGCTTTTGCCATGTGATGCTGCCATTATTTGAATATAGAGTTGCATAACTGAACTGTGCATTAATATATAAATAATTAAGTTAGATGCTTTTGTCCCTTTCGTTCTCCTTTCTGTTGGAGCTTAGTATTCAACCAAATATTCATTTGCTTTTCTTGACTGAATGCTATTTCTCTTCTTTTCTTTTTTTTTCCTTTTTTTTCCTTTTTTATACTGCTTTAACTATATTTGTCAAAAGATGTTTCTTATCAAGTTGCATAAGCCTATTTTATTAGACTATATTATTCAGATTTTTTATTTTTTAAAATTATTTTTATTCGATATTTTTAATCAACATATATTAAGATATGAATATAGACTATGATCCTTAAAATATATACAAAATTTTAAAATAATTGAATATATTCGGATCACATATATCTCAATATTCAATATTGACCCGAGTCCAAATAATGTAGGCATTAGGTGAAACGAGTGAGCAAGTTATAGTATTAGGATTTTCATCTTTAACCTCTGCATGTTCTTTACAAAAAGTTTAGTTCCTTAATGTGGCAAAAAAAAAAACACTTTTCTTGGTAATTTCAATATTTAAAAATTAATGATATATTTTTTTCCATTTATATCTGTTGAAAACAAAATTTGTTGCAAAAATAATTATTAAGTAATCGCAGGTCGATTAAAAGAAAACGCAAATTTGAATTGAAACCTTTCGCTAACATTATTTAACTGAAGAAAAAAAAGGTTCCTTTAAAATCATTTTAATCCCTTGCTCATAGGCCAAGTTCATTCTCCCAATGTCTTAAAGTGTCAAGCCATCCCATTTCTACGAAGTTTATGATACAAAGTTTGAATCTGCTCATACAAAGTTTGAATCTGCTCGAGTTTGAGTCAATCCAAAAGCCTTAATCATTCTTCAAAAAAATAGTAAAATATAAAAAATTTTATATTAATATTTATATATTTTTATAATTAATATTAAATTAAAATATTTTATTATTAAATAATAATTCTAACTGGATCGGAACTAATCCAAATAAAAAAAAGAAACGTTCAAAATTCTATCTATACCAAACCAATCAGGTAACTTAACTTTTAGACGGGTACATGCATAGTTAGAGCTAATGGAATCTTCTTTTATTGAAAACAATTTCTCTAGTTTGTTTATGAGAATATTTTGTGGGGGGGGGGGGGGTGCTTTGTCCCACAACTGTATTTCCATTGCACTTCGGACTAGAAAAATTTGAGCACATCCCATGCATTTCATTTTCGATGCTAAAGGGGATGATTTTTACAGACCTTTCAGCTGAAACAAGGCAGGCAGCCCCCTGGGCCACAAAATCTTTAGCAGGCAACCTTATAGTACTATGAGTTGCCAATTGAATGAATGAACCATCTAATTCTACTGGCTAACTTTGCCTTAATGTGGTCCAAACTGCTGCGACTAGGGGGTGCTTATTTTTGGCCAGTTCTTACTACTTACACCACCATTGAATCTCTACTTTTCAGTTTCTAACATATACTTCCAAAAATTACATTCTCTTAGCCCCAAAATAAACAATTTGCTTAGCTGGAAGTTTAAAAGCGTTGCTTACTGGGATTAAGATTATCGTTTATTATAATTATAAATATAATAAATCTTATCGAATAAATATTAATAATTAAAAAAATCAATATCATAATATAATAATTATAATATCATATTACTATTGCTAGCTATTTAAATAGATGGATGAGAAACAAAATAACTATTTAAGTCATATACCTAGTATATCATCAGCAATCTTTTCCTCAAATTGGTAAAACTCTAGGCCAACTGTAGCTATCACACATTGATAGCCCCCCCCTCTCTCTCTCTCTCTCTCTCTCTCTCTCTCTCTCTCTCTCTATATATATATATATATATATATATAAAGTTTGCAACTAAATTGACTGGAAGATGTAATTAATTTCCTATATAAATTACTATTAATGATTTGGTTTCATCCTTAAGATTCCTTGGAAGTTAGGTTAGCAACAAGGATTTACTCAACCAAAGATAGTAATGGTCTTCTCCCAAACCATTGTTACAGCTGTTCCTAAGTTCCTACTCAGCGACACACCATGTGTTCGATCTTAGAGAGTTTTAACAAATGCGTACTATGAAAATCATTTGGTATATAATAGAATCAATTTTAAAAAACCGGATGGAAGGTTAAAGCAGTAAAATTTTTATTACTCGTTTAATTGATCGGATCAATTAAACTCATCAATTGTATTAAAAAAATTTAAATATTAAAATATAATTTTAATAATAAATAAATATTAAAAATAATAAATATTTAATTAAATGATATATTTTTTAATATAAATTTAAAAGATTAAAAGTTTAAATCACATCACATATAATAAATTTTATATAATAAATTTTAAAAATAAATTTAAAACCAGTTTATACTAATTTTTTTAAATTTTTACCAATTCAACTAATTTTATATCAATTCAATAAATCCCTAATTTGATGATATACTAATTCTCTATTTAATCAATTAATTTTATCTGATTTTTTTAATACTAAATAAAATTATAATATAATAAAAAATTAAAATTTAATTAATTAATTTATATAATTATGATATTTGAATTACAATATATGGAGTCACCTGCCTATCCCTTTGTATTAAAAGAAAGAAATAATTATGATGCGGAAGGGCCGAATGATTCCAGGAGATGCGATAAAACACGCGTGTAATTAACTAAGCGGTAACCACATGAGGGGTTTCATTTCACAACGAGCAAAAATGGAGGGGTTAGCCCTCGCCGGCACTGGCAGGCATGACATGGCTGTCCCTGGCATGGATCTACTTAAAGAGTATGAATTCTGGCCTTCATGCCATTGGTAAGCGTGTTCCCTAATAGCTCTACTAGCCCCCCCTAGAGTCCAACACTCAAAAGAGGAGTCAGTAAAGTAATAAAAACTCTGCCTGGGCCTCATCTTGCAGGACCTCCCAGGGGTTGCCAGAGTTTGAGAGGGGCAAAGCAGCAACAGGAAACAACTGAAAGTATGGGGCTGGGGAGAGTAGAGTGGTCCCATTGGCTAGGAGTTCTTTTTTTACAAAAAGCTTACTGTTAAGTGTAAATAATAAAGCAATTACTTTCTCATGAAAAGCCCACTTACACATCATTTTCTTAGAAATATATAACATTATATGGTCACAAAAAGAGTTAATAAAAACAAATGTATCAGCACAATGACAGTGGAAGAGAGGAGACAAGGGTATGAAAAATACCAACTGCGAGCCTCATTTATCAGTCTACGTTTTTGGAAAGGGAAAGAGTATCTATCTGTGATTTAAATTATAATTACAGATATATTTTTAATTTATTTTATATTTATTATAATTATAAATAAAATAAATATTATAATAATTAATTACAATAATTATATCACTACGAAAACAAATTAAAAGTATAAAATGTCACATTAAAGTAGGTACTTAATTCCTGCTGAGGAATCAAACGCATGATAAGCTATGCCTATAAAAAGAGTTGGTATGGGGTGTTTTCTTTCAAACAAAATCTCACTTATCCATTGTTTTATGTTCTCAAGAAAGCTGTACAGCGATGGCATCATTTTTCCCTTCTCTTTTTCTCTTACTTATGCTTTGGTTAATTATTGTGATAGTTGGAAAGAAAAAGATGGCCAACTTTTTTCTTTCGGTAGTCAGAGAGAGAAGTGAAGGGTTAAATGATTGCAACCATCAAGGGGCTGGCTGAGATGGGATTGGAGGGGCACCAAAAGGTCAAGAAAACAAAGCCCAAGTTGAGGAGTTTTTGCGTCCTTTTGGGAATTAATCATATTTACTTTATTATTTTCTCAAAGGCCTGCCAACAATTTCAAGTACCCCTCTGCTTTAAGGTAACAATAATGAAAACAGTGGACTTCAATATCAATATCCATTTTTCTTTGTCCTCTTTTATTTTTTATTTTTGTCTTTTGGTACTAAGGGAATTTCATTAGAATAATTAGAGTGCTGTATAATGAGGAGTCAGACTCCAAGCATATCAGCATGTACAATTAAGCTTACGTTATACAAACTTAGATGTGCTAAATATAAATATAGGTCGAACTTAACCATATATAGTTGGATATAATAGATATAAATATAATATATTTAATTTTTTTTTAATTTTTATGTATTTAAAAAGTTTTTAAAATTATATTTTCATAACTATATCTTAATATATAACAATCTCTTAACATATCGAATATAAATGTCAACACATATATTGTAAGAAAAATAAAAAAATTATGTTCTGCTCTATGCTCTTGCCTAACTGTAGAAAATTCCAGAGTTGGTTACTATACAGTGTATTAATACACTATAATCAGACACTACATGTGTAGGGAAACAGTAATTAACCGATTTAAATTCAATCTAACGACATCAATAAATAACAAGCTAGATCCGACAATTTCATTCTGTCAAAAGCTTCTACAAAGAAAAAATTAAGGCACGTGGAGAACATTAACAACATAAGGGAAAACAAACAGGATCACAAACATGGAAATAACAAAAATGTAATCCACGTATTCATATTCAATGCCACAGTATCAAAGGACTGAATTTAACAAAATACAAATAAAAAATGGGGGGAATTTAATATATAAACTCAGGTGTACACATCGTGGACCAGATTCATTTGATAACACTATGGATTGGACAACCAAAATTAACTACCTACAAAAATTTACACATCTCAATAACATCATCTAATTACTTGCTTTGTTGCTAATACACAACAAAAACTAAGTCAGGCTGCTAATCCTAGTTAGTGCAACTGCTTTGTGAGGGCAATTAATTCCTGAAGAATTACAAAAATCCGATCCTCGATGGAATAGGCATTAAATATGATAAAATAACAATATTCAGGCTAACAATAAGAGGAAACAATTATTAAAATTGGCCAACATATATGTTCTTAACTCGAATTCCTGAAATCATTTGTTGTTTGAGCAATATATCATAAAGGTCTTTGGCTGACGGGCGATCACTGGGATTTTCCTCTGTACATTGACGGAAGACATCAACGAGAAATCTAAGCGTTTCTGTTTCGGCCTCTGTTCCATATTGGGTCATTGCACTTTCAGACAATGATTCCAATGCCTCCAGCTCTTCGGGTAGTCTTGGACGCTTGCCCATCTGCATATATAATCAGAAGAAACAAATTGCTTAGAACAAAGGTATCAAAAGGAAGAAAGGACAATCTCAGAATTTACAATTGCAGTTACCTGAATAAGTTCCTGAATGTGCAGCTCCGATAAGCCGGAATAAGGAACTTGGAGAGTCAACAATTCATAAAGCATGCATCCAAAAGACCAAATGTCCACTTCCTGCGACCAGTTAGAAATAGACTTAACATCCACATAAGCAATGAATTTATGTAAAACAGACTCAAGCAAATCAACTCAAAGCAGATATAGCAACATATCACTTCAAGCCGATATCTAAATGTTACTCTTTATCTCTCTTCACCCCATCCTCTTTCTATTCAACAAAAATATACACACTAGTATAGCAAGTAAATTATGTTTTCTTTATCATCAAAATATCTGCTCTACTCATGCTACCCAATCATTTTCACCAAATCAAGGGATTATAGATCAACTCAAAAATCACTGCAAAAATAGCAAGCAAGAGAAAAAAAATTACCAGCCCGTACAGACTACGCTTATGCATTGCACGTAAAACCTCAGGAGCCATCCAGCGCGGTGTTCCAACACAAACATCAGGAGGAGGTATCCCTAAATGAGCAATACAACATGTATGCAAGAAAGACCTAAGAGGTACTGCTCTATCAAAATCACAAAGCTTCACAACAGGGCTCCCATCAACTCTCTTCCCATCCAAATCAATCAGAATATTTTCACTTTTTATGTCGCGATGAATAATGTGCTTTGAGTGCAGCTCTGCCAATGCAGATGCAACATCACGCGCAATACACAATGCAGAATCCACAGGGACATGTTTCTCACCAGCTTTTGCTAGTTTCTCAATATGAATCTGCTCATAACCATCAGGATAAATCAGTTTTCAATGCAAGAAACTCAAGCAACCATGAATTAACATAAACAGAAAATAAATACCTTCAAAGATCCTCCTTTTATGTACTCCATCAAAATTGCAGACTGCAAGATTTGACATTCTGATTTTCCATCCCCTACAGAAACCCACTTTGAAGATATTTGATGTCCATACATTTCTACTATGCATGGGTGTTTCAAGACACTCAGTATTCTTACTTCCCCCAGGCAACTGTACTCAAAATTTTTTGCCTCATTGAATGAAGCACCATTTATTTCTAGAGTGCGCACCTGCCAATCCACATCATAGAAGATAATAACTAAAGGGTTCTTATAACAGAATTGAAAACCTAGCAGTAAATTGAAAAGGCATGTGAATGTCATGACAAGAAAATCAGCATCAATAATAATTACACTTCTATATCTAAAAACCCATTAAACAATCTAAATTCATCAAATACCTAGTGCCAGCATTAGAAACTAAACCTGACAAGATAGCTCAAATGACACACCTTTGCTGCAGCATCCATTGATCCAAATTTGCATCGAATGAGAGAACTGGAAGCCACTCTTTCAATTTCATCACTTGTGGTCAGAGAAGGGAAAGAACTCAAGACAGGACTGCTTTCAGATGAAAGAGAAGCTCTTGTCCGACTAAGGGGAATGTATCTATAACAAAAAGCAGATAGCTATCAGAACAATGAAAATATAAAACTTTTTCGAGCAAAACATCGTATCTAGGACACACACAAACACAAGTTATCTCCGCAAGACAGAAGAAACAAATAATTCATAGTGAATGTTATTGGCTCAGTTAATAATTATAAAAGTGTTGAAGACAAGATTGAGCTTTCACAAGCTATCTTTCCAGATTCCAAATCTGCAGTGTTATAGTGAGACCAAATCTTCAAACCAAACTAATTGGTTATACCACAAAAAATGCTAGAAACAAATGATAGATATCCAAAATATCTTTTTAAATACAGAATCTAAGAAATATTTGCGTCAAGTAAAGAGACTGACCTGCAAAAGTATTCAGGATCCATCTCTTCTCGTATGTCATGCGGATGACAAGCATCAACCACCATGCGAACCCATGAATCACCCCTCTTTATAGGAATGATATTCCAGGCATGTGGCATGAAATCCAAGTAGCCCCTGATAAGCTCACAAGGAACTGGTGGTTCCATTCGATCACATAGATACTGTACCAATCGAAGTCATACAAGGTCTTATTAAAAATAGAATAAAAAGAAGATAACAATGAACTAAATTGATAAATACCAAACACAAAATAAAAAAAAAAAAATCAAAAGAGAGCAAAGGGAAGAAATTCACCTTCATGAGCAGTGCTCTATGCCTACACACGCCAAATTGAAGAGTACCTATTGGAACAACAATAGAATTCCTCTTTGACTTTATTGACCGTAAAGATCTCTCACAGAGCTCAGAGAAAACAATATCTTCTACAGTATCCAAGGTCTTGTTAGACGCACTAGCACTGTCACCATTTCCTGTTGAACAGGTGCAAATGAAAGGATTCTTATAGTTAGAACCAGATACTGCTTTTCGAGTCCTTTCTACAATACCACTTCTATCACTCCCTCCAAAATGATCCGATACGAAAAGAGCAAGCAATGATGCGATCTGAAAGTTATCAATGGGAATCCGCTCCTTATCTTTATCTAAACCATTCAAGTGCTTCAAATGAAACACCAAAGCTTGAGCAGAGAGAGCAATTGCATCTAACTCTTCATCTCTTTCCCTAAAGAAAACAATATACATAATCATTACTCAAATAAAAGATCAGAAATATTTTTTGCCAACCCATCAAGCAGAATCTAGTTCCCTTGATTTATAAAGAAACTTAAATCCTATTCACGCATGTAAAATTAACCTGTCCACAAGAATTACTTCACGTGAGTCAAGATGAAAGATCTGCTCATAGCTACTCAATGGCAAGAAGGGGCGATCACGTCCGGCATCGTAAAAGCCGTCTGGTAGATAGTCTTCAGTCCCACAAAATGAAGTGGTACTATACTTTCGTGATAAATTGGAGCAATAATCTGTTGGTTTTCGAGACTTGCATGGTTTTGGATTATTAAGATCCCTATCAGAATGCCTTTTCGACTTAAAATTAGACTTGGATATTTCCAAGGATGAACCTTCATCCGGCTCAATAGCTCCTCTTACCAGGCTTAAAGATGCATCAAGGTCAGAACATTCATCTTTACTCCCATTATTTATTGATTGTTGACCAACTGGTGTACTATTTTTTTGATCGAACCCCTTTTTATAAGTAAGTTTATCATCATCATGTCCAACGCTATTGATGTTCTCATCTTTGGGTTCTGATAAAAATAGTGGCTTATCATCATCTTTGCCTATAAGTTCAGATGCAGCTTCTGCACAGGTGTCAGAGGTAAGCACATCATTGTCGCCTGGTGCTTCCCCACCCGCCTTCACAGTAAGCACTTCAGCATGTCCTTCACCCTTCCACTTCCTGCTGTTGTTTAGACGTTCTTGTCGAGCTCTTTGTTGCAAATAATGTCTCCTCTTCCACCGTTTACTTGATCTCCGAGCAGCAAAACTTCTACTATTTGCCAATGGCATATTTAAGATGCCTGATGAGGTCTTATGAGAGCCTATTTCAAAATTTAAAAGAACAAATTACTTTCACTGTTAAGGTCAAGATAAATGTAGAAGAGCGGAAAATTATATTATGAAAAAAGTAATTAAGAGAAATATATAACAAAACTTACAATAAACACCTTACCGTTATAAGAAACACTTCCATCATTATCCTGAGCAGTAGTTTCATATACATCCATTTCAACTAAAGAACTGGAGAAATCATCACTGGAGGCGCCTTTGCCATTTCCTTCCAGATTGCATTGTACCCAAGAAGGTATTTGAGAACAACTTATAAGTTTATTGTACTGGAAGATAATGTAGATTTATAAAAACAGGAAAACAATGTTAGATTTAAAAAATTAGATGCTGTGCAAATGCATTAAAGTTTTAACCAAAAAAAAAAAATACAACTTAATCTACCTATTACCATGAAAAACATATGCTCCAACAAAGCCCCCCCCAAAAAAAAAAAAATGATTGCATAGTTGTACGAGACACTGAAACTAGTTAAAATATCATGCGTGGAAAACATGCATATCTCAAGTAAAATGGTCCATATAGTCAGGATAACAGGAAAATACTAATGAGCACCAACTGTAAGTGCAATGAAAACCAAGCACACAAAATAAATATGATGTGACATACAAGTTACAAACCAATTAAAACTAGTACCATACTTGCGTCAGTAACTTATTATGTTTATCACCTAAGCATGTGCTGCTTAAGTAGAAATAATTTGCCAGTATACATCCTGAAATAAAATTTTAGTCAAATTGACATTGGCTGCATCCTACAGAATGGTATTGGAAGTGCTTAGGTTAGGACTATCTAAATCTGGTCAGAACAAACAAAAAACAGGTGATGAAAAAGTTTTGAGGATAATTGCTCATTTAAATCCATCAGAACATTCCAGGATATGGATCAATCAAAGTCTACATATATAAGATAAGTACCTGAATATTCAAAGTCTGAAGGTTACGCATTACGCTAAGGTCAAGAGATTCCAGTGACGTCAACCTATTATTTGACAAGTCCAAGTTCTCCAATCTTTGTAGTGATGACAAGCCCGAAGGTACTTCCACCAATTTATTATTGGCGACTTTCAATGAAATCAAGTCATTCAAAAAACTAATTTCGATTGGCAAACTCTTTATCTTATTGAATGAGAGGTCCAAATATTCCAAATTCTTTAAGCATCCAATTTCTGGAGGCAGGTATCTGCAGGAAAAGGAAACATAAAGGTCAGACATTTTTCCCATGCCTTAAACACCCACATATTAACCCCATCATGACAATATAAGTGAAACCAAAAACATCGTTTCTGGCTTTCTTTACGGTTCATCCAAAAATAATATCAAAAACTTCACTGTTGACAATAAATTGCTAGTTACTAGTATTGACGATTGCGTACAATGATCTTCGATAACAATTTTCACTAATTCCTAAATCCCCTTTATTTCCTAAGCAATTTTCAGCCTAGGCAGCATTATGAAGCACAAGTTTTGCAAATCAGATTCACATTATAAATTTGGAATAATATCAACGAAAAGAACATATAAAGTTCCTTTTGTATCATAACATAGCGTAAGAATAAAAACATATGCGAAAAGACTAACCCAAAACATTAATATAACTTAAAATAAAATAACTAAAAGGGTTGGTTAAACACATACCTAATAGAAAAGTAACAAACAGAAAGCTTGGTCAAGCACTTAAGCCCAGCAATCTCACTCAAGAGAGTCAAAACCGAAGATCGAGGCGGAACCCTACTAAGTTCCAGCTCTTTTAACCCTTTCAACTTGCTTAAAGCCATCCCATTAAACCCAGGCGACGATATCTTCACCTGTAAACACTCTAACCCTACCAAACCCCCCACCTCAGCCGGAAACAAATTAATTTCGTTCCCAAAAAACTTCAAATTCCTTAACCGACTGAACGTCCCTACCGATTTCGGAATCAAATTGAAAACGTTCTTGTATAAATAAAGCCCGTCCACGCAATCCCTCGAGTCTCCCAACATAGAAAACTCCACGTTTTTCCCGGAAACATCGAGAACCGAGTCTTCATCCGTACCGCTACTAATACGGTCGTTTCTGTTGGCGTTGTTAGCGTCACCGTCCACGGCGGCGGTGTCGGCGGTGCTGTCGGTGTCATTGTCGTCGTTATTTGTTTCATCTTTTTGTTGGTTGGGTTTTTGGTCGGGATTCTCTGGGAGGTTGTCAATGACGTCGGCGGAATCAGGAAGCTGCATTGTAGTTGTGGTACCAAAGTTGTAATTTTAGATACGAGAAACGTAAAGAAAGAAGAAAAGAGGGATTGGGTAAGGGAAAGAGGGTTGGGGATAGGTGTTTGAAGAAGAGATCTGTTTGGCAGGAGAGCAAAGCATGAGGAAATTACCAAGAAAGTTGAAGGGAAATTGAAGAGAAGGGAGCGGAGAGGGAAAATTTTGGAAGGAACCGCTCCCCTAAGCCTTTTTAGTTGAAAAGAAAGCCAAACCCTAGAATCTAGAGGAACCGTAGTACTTCTACAGTTCCTTTTTTTTTTTTTTTTACTTTTTTAAAAGAAATTATGCGTAAATTTTTATAATTTAATTTGATTTTAGTGTTTGGTCAAAATAACATTTAATAATTTTTATAATTATAAAATTACAAAATACGATAATAACTATAAGATAAGCATATTTACTGATATTTATTTTATATATATATTATACGAATGGCATAAAAAATAATTAATTAAATTTTAATTTTAGTGAAACTTTTTTTAAATGACAGAAATAACCTTAATTTTGAATGTGGGAGCGGTCAATAATGGTGGCCAACTAGTGTGGAACTTTAAAAGTTTATTTTTATATTCTTTTAATGCACAACAAAAATATATTTTTTTATTGTATAATTCATTTATCATTTATTTCATATGGAAAATCTTATATTTTAAGATTACATTAAATTACAAGTTAAAAATTTTTTTATTGTAAGTTTAACAATTAAAAGCAATATATCAAATAATATCAACAATTAAGACAAAAACAAAAGCAAAAAACAAAAGTAATGACACAAAGATAGTATTGATGGTAATTTTCATGTTGGCATAAAAATCATTGAACCATAACATAACAAGGATTTGACTTCTAATAAAAGCAACTTGTCCACTTTTCTACAGACAGTCGGTAATTATTTTTAAAATTTAATAATTTTTTATATAAAAAATAATTAAAATATGATAAAAGTAAAAAAAAGAAATTATGATCCTATGAATTTGAATATAATATCAACTCATTTAAGGTTTGAATAATACCTTCTTTTTTCTCTTAGATTTGATATAAAATACAATTATTTCTAAAGTATTATTTATGGGTTAGTTTTTGATGAAAAGATAAATAGATAATTTATCAATTATTAATTATCTATTTTTATTTATTTTTGTTTTTTCTTTTATTTTTTTACTCAAATCATGTTTTAACTATAAAAATTTTTTTAATTACTATCAAATTAAATTATAATTAAATTATATTTTCATTCAAGTGGACATATTAAATTTTTTTCAGGATTCGAGCCTCCAAAGCAATCCTACTTGGCAAGTAATCTGTAAATACTACTAGCATGCCCTAACTTTAGATTTGGTAACCTTCCCTCACCTAAACTTTTTTGTACCAGAAATATTTTAAACTTATCTTTAGTATCAATTATATATATTAACTTGTCATGGTTTTAAAAAGTTTAAAGATAAAAAAAATTGATTAAAAGAAAAATAAAAATCATATTTTTAATATTTAAAGTAAAATTTAAATAAATATTAATTCCATTAGTAGAATGCTACATAACTATTTTTTTTAAGAGATAAAATATATTTTATATATATATATATTAATCTCTAATACTGTTAAATTAAGAATGACATTTACCTTCAATACTATTAAATTCAAGATAAATTTTTTTTTTCTATTTGTTTTATCTTATTCCTAAAATCTCTTATTTGTAGTGACACATGATAATTAAAATATATAATTTAATTTAAATCTTATTATAAAATTATCATAATTGATATAATATTTTATTACGGTAATAATATAACACCCAAAAACTAATATATTTATTTAAATAAGGATATTAAGATTGATTTACGTTTGATTGATTGAAATTTTGATTCTTAATACCCTAAAACTGTATAACATCGTCAAGTTTCTTTTCCATTTTCTAATTTTTCTCATAGTCACGAGTTCATTATTGCATATGTTATTATACTCCAAAACGATAATTACAAGATATAAAACTAAAATAATTGATAATATATGTTATAATTATTATTTTTATGAAATTAATATTTTTAATGATCCCTTTGAAAATATAAAATTGGGTTAAAAAATTTAGATTTGAATTTACAAGTTCAAACTTCTTGTTCGGATATCAAATAAAAAAATTATATTTGGATTTCGATAAATTTAACATCAATTTGAAGCTGTCTAAATCTAAAATTTGAAATTTCATTCGGAAGTAAGAATTTACAAAATCGCTTCTTTATCGGTATTCTATCATTTATAAGTTAAGAATTAATTTTCATTTAAATCTAAGCCCAAATCTTAATTATCTAAGAAAAAAATTTAAAATTTATAAATTTAAGAATCATAAATTTTAAATCGAAAATTTTAAAATTTAAGTCTAAATTAAATTTTAAGTCTCCAAACGCAACCTAAAATAAAATTATACATAATTTAAATACCTATTTGGTGCCCTTTTTCTCAATTTATCTACCCCTTATAGATAAAAGTAAGGCCTAATAAGTTTTATCTAAGCTTTTAAAATTTATAAGTTACTTTTCTCTTTAATAAAAAAAATTCTTATCTTATTTTAAAATATGATAGTTTTTATAAAAATTTTATTTTTTTCAAAATTCTTTTAAAGAGAAAAGAAAATATTTCTTTTCAATTGAGAGAGAAGGGAAAAAAAAGTATTTTAAAAAGTAAAATTTTCTACTTTTATTTTTTCTCTGGTTGTGTTTGGGTAATGAATAACTTTTAAGACTTAAATTACTAAACAATTTTTAGCTTTCTTTTTTAAGTTTTTATGAGTTTTCACTTTAACTTAGGGGTTCAAATAAGCCTTTGATCAATTGAGGTTAATTGTTTGGGTTAGTTTAAGTTAATTCGGGTTTGAATTATATCATATGAGTCAATTTGAATTCAAATTAAAGTAGGGTTATTTTCGCTTTCAGGTTGAATCACTTTTAAAGTTTACTTTATGATCAAATCTAATTGGATAAGGTTTAAATTTGTATAATTAATCAAATTTTTTAAATTGAGGTCAAAATTAACAAATCTACATCCAATACAAGTCAACTCTATCATAATCATTATTTTTTGTTTTTTTTTTTTTTTAATTTCTTTGAGTTGAAATTGATTTATTGAAATCAAATTCAAAGTTGGGAAAATAACACACTTTGGCTTAGCAGAAAAAAAAAACAAAAAAAATATAAATAAAAATTTAAAAATTAATTTAATTAGTTCATGCAATCAATTTAATATTCAATAAATTTATGTTTGAATTCTAACATTTATTACTTTCCCTCGAACTACATAATATCAACAGTTTAGAACCATGGCAAATTGATTGGCAAATAAATTAATAAATAAAGCATAATTTTTACAATAATTGAAAAAGAATGATGGAACAAATCACAACAAACTAATAAATAAATGAAAAATTACATGATGTACTGAGGCATAAATTTTACAATAATGGAAAAACAATTGAAATGATGAGAAAAGTAATAAGGCATGAAGGTTTGAAAAACAATTTGAAATGAAAAGGAAGTATTGAGTCATGAAGATTTTACAGCGCAAGCAATTGAAAGCAACAACAAATTGCACTCAAATTGAATCAGACCAAACTCTATCCTAACTTCAATGTCTGCTGACGCCTGGATTGCCTCCATCGGTTGAACGT
>JBBYHK010000002.1:8687606-8702680 GCA_038382065.1 Adansonia grandidieri
CGACCCTCAATTATATGAAGGTCACGGGTAAAATACCCGTGACCTTGAGGGATATGACAGAAGTCATATCCCTCGTCGAATCTCTATTATAAGGGTCACGAAACCCTTATAATAGAGAAACAAAACAAAAAAAAAAAAGCAAAAAGGTAAAAAAAACAAAATTAAAAAAAAAAAATTGACGGTGGGAAATCGCCATGTGATATGGCGATTTCCCACCAACAAAATACCTCCGGCCACCAGACTTACACCAGAATTAAATTGAATCGCAATTGGTTTCAATTTAATTGAGAAATCGTCACTTGATTTGGTGATTTCTCAAAATAAGTTGAGAAATCATCATCTGATTTGATGATTTCTTAACTAAATTATGAAATCGTCATTTGAAATGACGATTTCTCAATTAAATTGAAAAATTAACTTATTTCGATAAATAATCTGATTTTGATCTATTTTCATAAATAAAAAATATATATATTATTTGTATAAAAAAGCCTGAGCATGCATATATATATATATATATATATATATATTGTGTCATTTGTCCAAACTCGACAGCATAGGGTAAAAATCGACTTAAAAAAAGAAACCTAAAAGGTTGGTCATTTCCTTCAGTTTTGCCTGGGGTTTCATTTCATAGTCTTCGAGCTCAGTCACTTCACTCTCACTTCCTTGAGTTCTCCACCTCAACCTTGTTCTCTCAAACTAAAATAAACTGAATCAAACCCAAAATAATCGAACCAGGTAACTCTTTCTTTCTTTTATTGTTTTTTTTCTAAAATTATTTCTTTTGCATTAGTAGCTGCTAATCTATCCTTTTTGATATTTCTAGGGTTCCATTGCTTTTAAATTCCCTCTTCTAACTTTTCTGTTTTTATGTATCTTTTGGATGCTGCCAATATAATCTCTCTCTCTCTCTCTCTTTGTTGATGTTATATGTTTCTTTTTTTTTTTGTTTTTTGGCTTTCAGATCTGCTATATTAAAAGGGAATGTTTAAAATGTTATGCTGATTTTGAGACAACCTTAGATCTTGTGTTTTACTTATGATTAGTATTAGTTTTTTTGCCTTCTATTTATTGCATTGTTTATCTTGATTCAATTCTCTGCTAAACAACTCTACAAATAAACAAATGATCCCTTTTTTTTTCTTTTTTTGAAGATTTTCTCTTGCTTCATTTTTCTTTTTAAGTAAATAATTGAAAGAGAAATACCATTGGGTTTTAATTTTTAATTTGTGCATTGTTAATGAATTTGTTGCAAAGATTTACAATTTCAACCTTAAAATCCCCTCAAATTGAGATTTTAAGGTTTTTTCTTTTTGGCAAACGATAGACAATCAACCGTTGAGCTTTTACATTCATCGGATTTTGATTGTTCTGAATCTTTTCTGAAAAGGACTGCTTTTTGGGCTTTTTTTTTTTTAATTCTATTGTATACAATATTATTGAAGAATAATGTAGATTTTGTTTTTGTGATCGCAAATGAATGTCTTATTTCCTTATTATGCATTTGTATGTGAAAAGAGACACAATACACATTTAGGCATGCATGTATATATGCATGCATGCGTGTATGTATTTATGTATGTGTTTTTCATATTTTCTTTTATGCATGCATGTATGTATGTATGTATGTATGTTTGTTTGTTTGCTTGCTTGCTTGTATATTGCAGTTCTCTTTTTGGGAGTTAGTTTAACCGTGTGAAACTTAAGAATCCGGACATGTTTCCTTGTTTGTAATTTCTGTGCATTGCTGTATTCTCATATCTCTATTTTAATATGAACTAAAGTTTCTGGAGTATTTGCAGCACTGATTCTTTAGGTTCTGTAATGGATTCAAGTACAAATTTGCAACACAGGCCATTTTCGATTAAACTATGGCCCCCTAGTGAAAGCACTCGGCAGGTACTTGTGCAACGCTTGACAAACAATCTCACCTGTAATTCTATCTTTACCCAGAAATATGGCTCTCTTAACAAAGACGAAGCTGAGGAGAATGCTAAGAAAATCGAGGATATAGCTTTTAACACTGCAAATGAACAGTATGATAGGGAGCCTGATGGTGATGGAAGTGCTGCAGTGCAGCTTTATGCCAAGGAATGCAGTAAACTTTTGCTGGAAGTTCTTAAAAGAGGGCCTGTGGCAAAGGAGGAGAAGGAGTTGGCATCTGAGAATGATGCTTCCTCTGAAACCTTCTTTGATATATCTAAAGGCGAACGGGCTTTTATTGAGGCAGAGGAGGCTGAGAATCTTCTAAGGCCATTAAAGGAACCAGGAAATTCTTACACCAAGATATGCTTTAGTAATAGAAGCTTTGGTTTAGGAGCAGCCCGTGTTGCTGAGCCCATTTTGGTTTCCCTCAAGAACCAGTTGAAAGAAGCTGATTTGTCTGACTTTATTGCCGGAAGACCAGAGGCAGAAGCCCTTGAAGTTATGAATATATTCTCAGTTGCATTGGAGGGTAGTGTTTTGAAATCTCTTAACCTTTCAAACAATGCCTTAGGTGAGAAGGGTGTTAGGGCGTTTGGTGCTCTTTTGAAATCACAGAGTTGCCTAGAGGAGCTCTATTTAATGAATGATGGTATTTCAGAGGAAGCTGCCAGAGCTGTCTGTGAATTGATTCCCTCTACAGAGAGGTTGAAGGTGCTTCACTTTCATAATAATATGACAGGAGATGAGGGTGCACTTGCTATTTCTGATGTTGTGAAGCGCTCTCCTTTATTGGAAGATTTTCGATGCTCCTCTACCAGGGTTGGTTCAGAAGGAGGAGTTGCCTTAGCAGAAGCACTTGAGTCTTGTACCCATTTAAAGAAGCTTGACCTGCGAGACAACATGTTTGGTGTAGAAGCAGGAGTTGCCCTGAGTAAAGCTCTTTCGAAGCATTTGGATCTGGTTGAGGTTTACTTGAGTTATCTCAACTTGGAAGATGAGGGTGCAATTGCACTAGCCAATGCTCTAAAGGAATCAGCTCCTTCTCTTGAAGTCTTTGAAATGGCTGGAAATGACATAACTGCTGATGCTGCTCCTGCTATAGCTGCTTGTATAGCAGTAAAACAGCATCTAACGAAGTTGAACTTGGCTGAGAATGAACTTAAGGATGAAGGTACTATCCTAATAAGTAAGGCTTTGGAAGAAGGGCATGCCCTTTTAAAGGAAGTTGATGTGAGCACCAATTTCATTAGAAGGGCTGGGGCTCGACATTTGGCACAGGTAGTTGTTAAGAAACCTGGGTTTAGGATGTTAAACATTAATGGAAATATCATCTCTGATGATGGTGTTGACGAGGTGAAGGAAATATTCAAGAAGTCTCCTGACATGCTTGGTTCCTTGGATGAGAATGATGCTGAAGGAGGAGAAGATGACAAAGAATCTGGAGAGGGTGAAGCTAAGGAGGATGAATTGGAATCTAAAATGAAGAATCTTGAAGTTAACCAAGAAGAATAGATATATCTGAGTCACTCTTTTTTATTTACAAACTTGCTTGGATCTGCTGCTTTAGATTACATAATTTTTATGAATTCATTGCTCAGCAATATTGCTAAGCAAAGAGGTGGCTATTGCTAAGCAAAGAGGTGGCTATTACTAGCAAATAGCCAACGGATGTCTTTTAGCAGGTTAGCTTCTGTGCGGTTGTTGTTATCTACTATTTATTTCGTTTAGGGCTTGTTTGGAACTTCTAAACTTGAAGTCTTTTTATTGCGCTACTTCTAAACTTTAAGTCTTTTTATTGCGCTAGCAGCGATTAGCCAATCTTTGTAGGTGACATTTTCCTCGGAACATTGCTAATGATGCTTGAGATCTTTTCTATTCTAAGTTGCTGATTTTTTTCCTTTCGCTGCTTTCTCTGTTTTCGGTTCATGTATAATATTTCCCTTCATTCCCACTGGACGGATATCTGATAACCGTCGTCATTGGCACTGATCAAGAGAAATGTCAATTCCTCAAAACCTTCTAGGTACCTTCAATTGTATATGCTCTAGCATGTCACCTTGTCATTTTGAAGGCCAACGTACTTGCAACTTCTAAGACTTGAAGTTTAATATGTGTGTTACGTATTTGAGATTTTAAAATCGTAGTTTCCTTTTTATTTCAATGTTTGTCAATTGGGTAAGAATCAAAATTAAGGTAAGACGCTAATTGAATTTCAGAGGGGGAAAATTAAACTTATGGTAGATAAGAAGAGAAACTATAACACTAGTAAAGGTTTATTTCTAGTCTAGGATAAAATCAGTTCAGCAGCCACAGCTGATCGGGCAGGAAATCTATTTTAAATCATCAAATCAAATGAAATCAAACCCACCCATTTCCTCTTCCATTAGAATTATGGCCTCTAGAATCTGATGATGAACTTGGAAAAACATAGCTTGATCTCTTCTTCTTAATACTATTCCATGTCATTATTCGGTCATTCCACGAATTTCTTCCTCCACCATGTTCAGATTTTTCCACACCCTGATATTGGGCTTTCTCGCTCATTTCTCCATTGGACTTGACTACTCTCTTTGGAGCAAATAAGCCATAGGTGGTGTTCTCTTCACTTGTTCCTTCACTTACTGCAGCCACATTCTCATCGTTCCTAAATTCTGCTACTTTTTTCTCTACTGTTATGTTTTTACTATTAGCCAACTCATTGCCCTCGCTAGGAAGTTGCTCTTTTCTCTTCCTTTTGCTCTGTAACTTCTCCATGTCTTCTGCATTTTCCACAGCCCTCATAAACTGTAAGTCACTCAAAGTATCCAGATAATAGTTCCTGCCCTTTCTTTTTCGCTTCCCTAATTCAACATTACTGCTATTTTCTACAGCTTTGCCCTTCCTATCATCGTTATTAATCACAAATACCCACTCAGGTACCTCATGCTCTTCCATGAGACGAGACTGGTAATTCTCCTTCACTCTTCTTTCCTCATCCATTTGCTCAAATATCCAGAACTCCTCATCCGAGCGAGCTGCAAGTCGGTTGATTTCCCTCTCACTTGGAACGTCTGTTCCAAGTGAGCTTGTTCCTCTACGCATGATTCCTTCCAGCATTTCTTTTCTGTCCTGCGCTGCATAAGTGAAGGTGATCACATTAGCTTCGTGCTGAATTTACTCAATTAGGAATACAATCAAATTCAAAATATGAACTAAAAAAGGAAAAGCTGTTGCCATGTGATAGATGAAAATATATTTGCTTGGACACGAACAAGCTCCAGCCAGTTCAAATGGACTTTTAAGTATCTGGACGGTATATCCTATGAAGAGAACAACAAAAATATTTAACACATAAAAGAGGGAAAATTTGTTTTAAGACAAATCCAAAGCCTGTGACCAGAAATAGCACTTACTCTTCTCTTACTAGAATATGGCAAAAATTTACACATGTTCAAGACCATATTTTTTTAGTTTCTGGAAAAAGAAAGTGAAGGGACAACTAAATCACAAAATTAAGACATAATCGAGGGATAAAAGAAAGCAATTTTTAGCAGGCCAACAGCAGAGAGAGAGAGGGAGAGAGATTTCCTTCTCTAGTATTCAAAGAAGTAAAATCTGGTGGTAAGAAAATGTATGATACGATGAATCATAATTAAATTGTGTCAAATGCCATTTAAAATTTTCCTCTTCTTAAAAGAAAAAGAAAAGGTTAGTGTAGGATTTGCTTCGACTTCATCCACATTTTACTGTGCCATCAATTATAATCTGTGAATATCTAACTGCATCTCATACCCATATACATACACGTGCGCACAAACACACACAAACAAACCATACATACCATGCAAACACATAAATATCCATCAATACCCCGTGGAACCTGCAACTTCTGATTATCAAATATAATAAGACAGAACTAAGGAAATATTTCTTATACTAATTCATGTCATACTGACTCTTATGTTCCATGCATTAGACAGATAATAATTAATCAAGCACAACAAACCTGTAGAAGTTGTATTAAACAATCCAGCCTGGATGACCTTAGCATCAATACCCATCTTCTGCTTTGCACGCTCTAAAATAACTTCTTCGATTGATCCAACACTAACCAGAACAAAAACCCTGACTTCCTTCTTCTGTCCTATACGATGGGCTCTATCCTCTGCTTGTTGGTCCATTTGGGGATTCCAGTCACTATCAAAAATTATTACAGTGTCGGCTGTCTGCAAGTTCAGCCCAAGACCTCCAGCACGAGTGCTTAATAGAAACATAAAATGAGGAGAGTCTGGAGCATTGAACTTCTTAAGCAAAGCACCTCTTTCCTCCGTTTTTGTTGAGCCATCAAGTCTAAGATACATAAAATTGTTGAGTCTCAGATATATTTCAAGAATGTCCATGAGATGAGTCATTTGGGAAAAGAGCAGGACACGATGGTGAGTTCTGTGAAGTTTTGGAAGTAACCTATCAAGCAGCTCAAATTTCCCTGATGCTCTAACAATCTCCTCTGTCTGCCACATATTGTGGGTAGGCACAAAGAGATATGGATGGTTACAACACTTCCTTAATTGCATTGTCAAGTTTTGGAGACTCTTTGATTTCCCAGATCCTGCAAAAATTTAAACTTATCAACCAATTGGCAACTATTTCTGCTTTCCTATTCCAGTAAGATAATACTACCGCTGAGTTGGAAACCATATAATGCAGTTCATATGAACTAAAATGTGAAAGTCCAAGATTAAAACTCAACTAGTCTGAAATTGGATAAAAGAATAAGGAAAAGATTATAAGACAGATATAACTCGGCCACAGCATAAGCATTAAGAAGCATAATACTATATAACTTAGCTCCGTTTGAGAAGGTTGTGCGGTAGATATATGGTAACTTGCACAGTACACTTCTACGTACCCCTCCACATTTTTGGAAGAAAAAATCAGTAACTAGAAACTAGTTGCTTAGCAATTTGGAAACAATGCAAATTCCCTTGATGATATTTAAAGAGAAGCTATACTTGCTGCCAAAATTAAACTACACCATGAAAATCCCAGCCTGACCAATATGATTCAAAGAAAGCATGTACAGTTTTTTGACAAATAGATAGAGATACTCCATCAAAATAGCCAACTGATCACATGAAAAATAGAATCTACAAACCAGTGTCTAGCCCAACCCTGCCCTTTTCCGTTACTTGCTGGTAGTATGCTTTCTGCCATGCTGACAGATCACACTTGAGTATAACCTGGGATTTTCCAGGAAGGTATTTCTCCACCTCATCTTTTTTTCTCCTTAAGATGAATGGCCTTATAACCTGAAAATCGAGGAATTTTAATAAATATTAAGAAGTCCAAGGACAGATAGGGCAGTTTGAAACTAGATGAAGACCTACATGATGCAGACGACGAATAATCAAGAGTTGTTCTTCATCAGTAAGAGAAACATCACCGCGATCTGCGAAGGGGGCATTAAACCACTCCTCAAAATTCTGAACTGAGTTGAAGATGTTTGGGAGCAGAAAGTTAAGAAGGGACCACAATTCTTGTAAACTGTTTTGTATAGGGGTCCCAGTTAACAGAAGCCTACGCTGGATCTGATAGCTGCACACAGGTGAAAATTCAATTAGAATAGCCTTTCCGATTTTCTTGCAAAGACCCAATTTAAATAACATGACATCCTCAATTCTCCAGCAATGGAAAAAAACACTCATAATGATAGATATCTGAGATGATATATCTTTCATAATGCATTAAATGCAGTGAAAGCCCCAAAATTATGTTGCAGAAGGGTAAAAATCTAGACAAAATTCACTTTCAATTTTTTTAAGTCAACAATAAACTGTTTGTCTTCGAAAGAAACTATAAACATGAAAAGTAATCCACTCACCAGGAAAAGACCTTCTGAACTCAATAGCACAAGAAGAGAAGGGAGGTGAATTATGAGGAATCATATGTTAAAATTCAAGCTGAGGTATTATCAGTCTAGGGCTATCTGGCATTACTATATTTGCCAGGCAACCCAAGGCAACACACTGCATTACATAATAGATTGTGCTCCTGTCTATCAGTATATCACTCCAGCCAACTCCCATGCTCCCCCACCTCAGGTTAACCCACAGGAAAAATAAAAGATATTAGATATTAATATTGAAATCAGTGGTAAAATAGGTGACCTTTCAACGCGGGAAAGGATTGCTTGGTGTTGTAGGTTGAAAAAAAAAAAAAAAAAAGATGACTGCTATGAAAGACGGAAGCAATTCACTGTTTCATTTCTTAATTTTCTCTCTTCTGTAATATTTCTACATAAAGCACACTAGTCACTGCACGTCACATGTTATCTGAAACCTGAACGCTAGTAAGGCCTCTTCCTAATCAACAGTATCGTGTAAGATAAATTAACTAAACCAAAATCTGACCCCTAAGATGCAAAGTAAAATGTAGAAGAGAAATCTGTAGTATAAAGAATACCAACAGGCAATGATAGGAAAAGGTGGGTGTATAACCATTCCAAAAAAAAACATGATAGCAATCTGCAGAAGGAATAAACATAAGTTTATCATCATACCCTGAGATAAGGGTTCGTGCAAGTGCACATTCATGATTCTTTAACCGATGCCCTTCATCGACAATCATGTAGTACCAGTGTATCTTCTTCAAGAATGCTTTATCTCTCATAATAAGATCATAGTGTGTTATCAAAACATTAAATTTCCCATCTCTTGATATTTCTTCCCTCATTGCCTTCCTCTCATCCAAACGTCCATCATAAAGAACTGCATAAATGCTGAAACAAGAAGAAAATGCTTAAGAGATTTCAAATTACAGATTACATGTACAAAAGCAAATGCATCCTTTTGAATAAATGCGTGCATGTGTGGACGTACACATGCATTAGAGAGAGAGAGAGAGAGAGAGAGAGAGATTTTCAGGGACTACTTGTGTACCTAGGAGCCCACGTTGAGAATTCATGGATCCAATTTGGTAATACAGCTTTTGGAGCCACTATCAAGTGGGGCCCAGTCACTCCTTTGTTCTCCATGAGATATGCAATTAAGGAAATAGTCTGTATTGTTTTTCCCAACCCCATCTCATCTGCTAAAATTCCATTAAGATTGTTATTGAACAAAGAAAGCATCCATTGGAGCCCTTCTAGCTGGTATGGTCTTAGCTCTCCACCTTGAAGCATGGATGGTTGCTCCGTTACCTGTTTACAGAACATAAATTTAATAGCTTATTCCCAAAAAATTAACCGAAGAATAAAACATCACAAATATTGCACAATGGATGGTTGCAATGCAAATAGGAAATGCTTAACAAGAGATCATACAGTAGCAATTAGGTGGATAAACCATGAACTAACATTGACTATTGGTAGAGGAATGACAATTCACACCCACCTGAACATGTATTTTATATTATTGAATATAGTATACTCCCATTAACAAAATAGCCACAAATAATAATGACCACAAAAACCCAAGGATAATCTATATATGCTAAAAAGGATGGAATCCATGAGCATGACTAATAGATTGCAAAAATGCATGAACATATTCAAAGTACATCGAGGAAATCATTTTCGAACAGTTAAAAGAAAGCAAACGAAAACATGTAAGCTGTTTTTATAACCATAAATGTGAAGCACGTAGACATACATATTGATCCAACCTTTCACAGTGCAACTGAATTCTGTGATAATCAAATACCAGTGGTCCTTTCGCCAAAAATACTCTCAATGGTCCAGGATGAAACATTAAAAATGAAAATGAAGTACAGAGGAATAAAATATAATAGGGTTTGTAATCTTACCTTCTCCTGAATTGAGTGAATAGCCAAGTTATATTGTCGCTGACCTTCCAATAAATCAGTGGATTCATCATTCTGATCAGAATCAGTGGCATCTATGTCTTCTTCAGGAAGCGAATCTCGAGGAGTTCCATCCTTCGAAGCATCCAACTCAGGAGAATCAGAATCTAAATGCTTTAAATCTTCAATGCCATCTGAATGTTTAGCATCCTTCTGCAGTTGAACAGCAGCTCCCAAATTAACAAGGAGCTTATTTGTTTCTTCCAGAAGCATAGTTAATCGTTCATTCTTGCTCTCCTTTACTAATCTCATATATGCTTCTTGATCATCAGCCTTCAGGGCCTGGAACCTCAATTTCTCAGCTCTTGTTGCACGTTGTCTTTGCCTTCCATGCCATGCCTGTTAAAATACCAAAATTATGCTGTAAGTACGATAACTATAGCTACTTATAAATGATGCTAAATCCAATAATGGAACTATACAATATTCTTGGAAGTAAGTAACATATAAGTGCTTGCACTTCTGCCCAAATATATTCAATATCTAAATATTGCAACCATAGCATGGTTTCAACTAAAAGCACCGTAAACATATACATATTCATTTTGCAAGAGTACCAAAAGCTTTTCCTATGTGGCTCAGAGTGGAAGTATGCTTCTATGATATATGAATAAACCTCTATGCTTCTATGATATATGAATAAACCTCTAGATAATATTAACTGAAGATGTTTCAATAATTGGGAAACATCTAGCCACTCAAAAATGATTGATTGAATGTACATATACTGGAATTCCCCATGCTAATGGAAGAAGTGTTCAGATTTTCATTTGTTTTACCTGAAAATGATGTTAAATTGAAGACATGCAGTAAAACTTTGAGAAAAGAGAGACGGGAAGTAAGCAAGACTCTGCATATAACAAGCTATGATAATGCAATGCTAATGGTTACAAAAAAAATAATAAAAACACATTTTTGTTACATTACTTGCAATATCACGATTATACCAATAATAGTATGACTTAGAATGCAAGTAAGTGTTCGTATAAAGAGTTTAATGAATATTATAGATTGATATTAAAAGGCTAGAAGGAACTCCTGTAAATGGCCCGGTCACAATTCTTTGTTGAAAGCTTAAATCAGAGCTGTAGTTTTATTTATTGCCTGTCTAAAATCTATATCAGTTCCCCCCATGCATCCTATAAAATGGCTCCCATTAGTCTGATCAATATTTGCCTTAAAACAACAATTTTCCACAAAATTCTACATATACACTTCCATCAAGTAGAGCATGACTTTGCATCCCTCTATCCCTACCAGATGAATAATAGAACACTAAAATAGTATACCGCACAGAAAACTTTATACCTGGACACCATCATTCCTTTGTTTTCGACGCTTTAGTGTAGCTTGAATTTGCAATTGGAAATCGCGGAATCCATTAACTATTTCTGAAAAAAATTTCTTCTTTCTGTTCTCCAAATGGTTCCTTTCCTCCTCTCTCAATCGTGATAGCCTCTGCACAAACCAAAAAAAAAAAATCCTTTATCAACAGTGCATAAGAAATTTCAATCTCCCTTCAACACATGAATATATATATATATATATATATATTCCTTTTACATCGAGCAGATAATGATTTTGTATTCTACAAGAGTTATCTATCATTTTTCTTGTCCTAATACAAAGGCTGGAATCAATCATTGAAGGGCTACCTATGATTCTACCACACCAAAACTCAACTCACAAACACTCTTAGCAGTTTTATCCTTTCCCATAAATCCTCTTGAAAATCTGATGCAGGTGTTGATTGCTATATCCTTGACTCACACCCAAATAAAGGAAGAGCTTTGGACAATTAAAAATAGAGCTTTGGCGATAACCTGTGAACATGAGACCTCTAAGGAAAAGGATTTGATTGGTAAATACTAAATGGAAACCATAAATTTCTGAGCATAACGTCATTTCTTAAGGTTGAACTTCAGTTATTACAGATTTATCCAAAAACAAGATAGATTTCAATACCCACTTTATCGAGCAAGACTAGATTAAAATGACTAATAGATAAAGCACAAGACCTCATAATCCCGTTTCTTTCTTGCTTGATCATCAGCTTCTGTAGTAAATGGAACAAAAATGCCATATGTAGGAAAAGGCAATCGCGTCATGCCCCAGTCAAACAATTGCTTCTCAGGATATGCACAGTTGACATGAAGCCAGTACTCAGAACTTATACAAGAACATATCTCGCTTTGCAATTCTGCTAGCTGCAACGTAAAAGCTCCCATGTCATCCACCAATACCAAGATAAAGCGAAATATAGAAAATTATTCATCATCAATCCAAGAACTTCAGCTACATGCTTCGATTAGATAAAGGGCTTAAAAGGCAACAAGAAATATAAAGCTATCATATCTTGTCGATTATATAGGCTGCATTTGGTCATATGTCACAGAACTTCGAAAGTCCATAACAGAATAGTAACAACAGAAAGCAAGTTTATAAAACAGATTAATTCCACATCCAAACAGTCTATAGTGGGGAGAAACAACTTCATGGTAGTGATCAACAGCTGCCCAAACAGTAGAATAGGTTGCATTTCCGTATTAATATAGAGTTTACATAGCACTTGAGAAATATGGTACGTGTGTATCAGCAACTTTAGCACGCTAGTTTACCTTTAGCCCATAGAGTTCAAGTAAACACTTTGTCTGCAGGTCCTCCCCTCTGCTCGAAGGCAAATCTGATTCAAAACATAAATGCATAAGTAATCCTCCAAAAATGGTTGTCTGAACTACAACTTGAAATTGAATGTTGCTACTCTTAAAACTCACAGATGTCACTAATGGTAATAGAAAGTTACATGCAAACCCATCCAAACACAGAAATTTTCAATTCCTAAAATTTTAACATATCATAGCTATGTGCAAAAAACTATGAATAGTTGGTAAAGATCCTTTGCAGAAAATATTAACCTTCAAGTTCATTCAGTCGATGATGAATATGGCTCTGGTAACGGTTTTGCTTCAATTCTGCCAAGCCAAAACCAGACATACATTTTGACCATTTTTTTGATAGTGCATCATCAAGTTCACGCAATAAATCATCCCTTGTAGAAGTAGAAGGATTATCCTGCCACATATTAAATCAACATGTTAAGAAACCAGAAGTAAAATCATTATAAGCTAGCGCTACAATTGAGAAGTAACGAAATAACTGCACACAGCAATGCCAGCAAAACTTTTTAGACATTAATTTCATTGTAACATGCGGAGCATTGCAAGTCTAAAAACCTACAAATTATGGATAAAAATCAAATTCGGTCGATTTGAGCCAAGAAAAAGGGGGGGTTAAAAACTCAAATCAATTTAAAACATGAAGATTAAGCATAATAGGAGCCAAAAATACAGAAACAGAATCCTCCAACTCCTTTCCCCCAGAACTTAACAATTTTCAGCAGAAAAATAGAAAAACAAGAAGAGTCTTATTACTCCCTATAACCGATCGAAATCCTAAAGTCATAACAGAATCCAATCCTAAATCTAAATTCATTATTTCTCCTCCAGGAAAAAAAATAATATTGACTTAAAAAAAAAAACCTGAAACAAGAATTCACCATCTCAAGAATAAAAGGAAGTGCGCCAAATACAAAAACAATTCCCCACACAACCTCTAATTAGTAAGAGAATATCTAAGAAAAAACAAAAACAACACAAAAATACAAAATTCACAAGAATATTTATTAGATTAGATGAATTCAGTTGCTAAATTTTGTAATTTAGTTATTTTGTCTTTACAAAAAAAATAATAATTGTTAAGAAAAATAAAAAATATACGTCTAGTCTCTCTTTTTTTTTTTTTTGTAACTTAATTAGAATTACAATAAATTAACATTTAGATATATTTTCTTTTTAATTTTAGTTAATAGAAATGTACTTCAATTTCAAAACATATATATATTGGAACAATTAAATTTAACTAAAAAATTAATAATCTTGACCAATGTTCAACAATATTCAAAGTAAACTGATATAAAAACTAATTTAAAAATCCATTCGCGGATCTGGAATTTTGTACTAAAACTTTGAATTGTAGCACTAATTCATTAAAACACCAAACAAATTTATGACTCCATCCCTTTCACAATCCAAACAAATAAACAGAAGGGTATCTAAAAACAGCATAAAAGAAGAGAAATCCACACGAAAGAAAAACAATTCAGATAATTCCACACAAAACAAACTTTCAAAAACCCTCAAAATTCACTAAAATTGCCAAGGTAAGAAAAGGTAAAAATCAAAATGGAATTTCTAAGAATACTCACCAAACTCGTCTGGGCGAGTTCAGGCAAATCAGATCCAGCCTCAACCTGGCTCCCATCATCAATGGCCTCTGGAAGCCCGTCTTGTTCATCAAAGCAAATAGAGGAAACGATGTCGAACAAATCAGAAGGGAGAGGGAGATTTCTAGAGACAAACTTAAGGGCACAGATCAAAGACTTAACCTTGTGTAAATTGTCTAAACAAGGTTCCTCCTGGAGCTCCAGCTTAGCCACCATGGCGGGAATCAATTTTTTTTCGCCAACGGTAAATTTTTTTTTCTTTCTTTATAATTTAAAAACCAGGGGTTATTTAGAAAAAGGAGAAAATTAAAAGAAGAAAAATTATCTCTTAGTTTTGTTTGTGGGGGTACATTGCACCGCTTTTAGTGAAGGGAAGAAAACATGCTTTTTCTCTCTCTTTTATTTTATTTTATTATTTCTTTTTATTTTCGTTTTTCTCCCTGGCTGGTCATAACGCTTTTCCAGTCTACCCTTCTCGTTGGTTTGGCCGCTTTCTGTCTTGGCTTCTTTCGTGCATGCATTATGTTTAATTCAAGTGGAGAATCCAGGCGCCCACCCTAGTCTCTTTTGGCACAACCAAACACGGCTCTAGTCTGTTTGTAATGACAAAACTACCCCCATCATATTAATTAGTTGCCATCCCGAGTTCGAAATTCAAATCCATCGTTGGGTTGGTTATTTTGACTTCTCGACTAAAACTTTTATTATTTGGGTGAAAGTAGACTTAACAATTCCTGTCATGGTGTTATGTCTCACTTTTGATATGACATAATTATCTGATACACGAACACGACACGATTAATTAATCGTATCAAATTTGAAACACGAACATGATATCGCTTATATTCGTGTTACACGCGACAAGATACGATTAATATTTAAAATTGATCTTTTAAATCTATCACGATACAACACAATTACGACATGATTAAAATTGATCCGTTAACGTTTATACGACATGACATGATTAAACTTGATCCGTTTATGTTAATATGATACAACACGACAAGATTGCAATACGAAA
>JBBYHK010000002.1:8729245-8744808 GCA_038382065.1 Adansonia grandidieri
ATAATGTTTTACGTAGTACTATTTTTTATTATCTAATTGTAATAAATTTTTGTAACTTATAAAATTTTTATGTAAATATAATAAAGTTATATATTATAACTTTTATTATCTTTTATAATAATTTATGTACGTAAATAATGTATATGTGTAATTATAATAAAATATATAATATTAAATTATATTACCAATCATAATAATTTATGTAACAAATAATATAATTTATGTAACTATAACATTTATTAATAATTTAAAATTTTTTTAATAATAATAATTTATGTAACTTATAATATATTATTATATAATAATATATATAAAATATTAAAAAAAATATTACAACCGATTTACTTAGTTGCACCCTAACCTTACCCAAACCTTACTTTAACAATCTTTCCTTATAACCGTATTGATTTTTCTTAAATCAATTGCAGGTGCAGGCTCAGCTTTTTAAAGAGTAAGGTACAAACATTCCAGCTTGGTTTTCTTTCACCTACAAGGATGGAATTAATGCGGTCAGTGGAGATTCCATTAGCGAGCGTGCCGCCATTGCAGATTCATGCAAGCAAAGTTGTTGCTGTAGGAATCAACTGTACCCCTCCTAGATTTATCCACAAACTAATTCTCTTTATCAGGAGACGGTAATAATCATTTGAAGTCTACAACTTTAAAATAAGCCCTAAAATAAGATGTTGAGATGATATTCCTCTCATTCTTTAGTAAAGAATGTTATGATAACCATTGATTCTGTGAATTCAGGTGACAGATAAACCTGTGGTCATATATACCCCAACAGTGGTGAGAATTATGATGCAGCAGAAAGTAATCTTTTTAGTACTAAACGATGATCACGAAACTAAATTTGATGCTTTCATTTGCAGGAATCAACTACAGGGGCAGCTGATGAGGACTTTACTTGTATAATATGTATGGAAATGGCAAGATGCTGGTGCCTCTCTTATTGATGGGTGCTGCTGCATGACTATGTTAAACAAGTGGCTATCGACACTGCCAGAACATAGATTTGTTGCGCCCGTTGTTTTGGTTTTTTGTTAAACGTAAATCTAAACTTTATGTCAATCTAGTTAATTGACTAAAGTTGTACTTAAGATCCAAAACATATTTTAAAGTCTTATATTTATTATTGCTTTGTGTACTTGCATGTACTTTGTTATTTATAACTTGACAAGATCATGATATAAAATAGTGAATGTGCATTTTTGTTTTCTCTGGTAGTTTCTTCTCTCCCGTTCTCTCCTTGCATTTTCATGCCTTCTACATATTTTGAAGTTAACATATAGTATCAGAGCTTCATTCTTAAAGGACCTAAGTTCTTCAAAATCGTGTATGATTGGTTCTCGAAGAAGCAAGAGGCAAGCTCAATCATCATAGCAAATTGAAACTAGAAGCATCTCTTAAAAAAATGTCTTCAAGTGGTTTCTTTCCGCCCTTCTTTCTATGTTTGCAGGAGAAAATTACTCACATTTGGGTGGTGAAAATGAGGACTTATTTGAAAGCACATGACCTCTAAGAAGTTGTGGATGCTAACATAGATCCACCATCTTTGAGGCTCAATCTTACAATTGCTCAAATTAAGGAGCATAATGAGAAAGTGCCAAGAAGCATAAGGCCATGTCCCGCATCCAAAAAAGAGTTTCTGACGTTATTTTCACAAGAATTATGGCTTGTAAAACACCAAAATAACAAGTTGAAAGAGGAATTCCAAGGTTCTGAGAAGATAAGACAACATCAACTCATCAACTTGAGGAGGGATTTTGAAAACTTAAAGATGAAAGAGAATGAAATCGTTAAGCAGTATGCAGATAGAATCATGGTTGTTTACAACAGCATAAGGCTGCTTGGAGATGAGTTCAGTGACAACAAAGTAGTTGAGAGAGTGATCACTGCACTACTAAAGAAGTATGAGTCCAAAATCTCATCTCTCGAAGGCTTTAGAGATCTTGTTAAAAAATCTCCTTGTCAGAACTGATTAATGCTTTATATGCACAAGAGCAAAGAAAGGCTAATAGGCAAGAACAGCATTTTGAAAATGCTTTTCAAGCAAAGAAGCAAAGGGAAAGCAAGTTGCTCATCCAATAAGGAGAAAAAGAACTACAGTGGCAAGCGATAAAAGCAAAGAAAAGAGAAAGAATATGTTAAAAATGGTGGCAAGAAGAAGTATCCACCATGTGCACATCGCCAGGAAACAACTAACCTACAGATATACTATTGGTTCAGGCTTGATATTCAGTGTCGAGCCTACAAGAAATAAGGGCCAACAATAGAACATGCAAGCCCAAATTGCAGATGGGAACCAGCTCCAAGAAGAGCAAATGTTTATTGCATCTTGTTATGCTACTTCAATTAAATCCAAAACAAACTGGTTGATTGATACTAGCTGCACAAATCACATGGCTGTTGATAAAAGCATGTTCAAACAGATTGACAGAGCTTGCACTTCAAAAATTAGAATTAAAATTGGAAGCTTTGTTCTTGCAAAGGGAAAAGGACATGTCATAGTAAGCACACCATCAAGTACCAAAGTTATTTCTCCTTTTTTTTTATTGTGACTAAGATAGATCAGAATCTACTTTATGTTGGATAGTTGCTTGAAAGAAACTATTTTGTTGTTTTCAAGGATAAGCAATGTGTCATTTATGATCCAACTGGTTGTGAACTTGCTGTAGTTGCTATGAATGATAGAAGCTTTATACTAGATTGGAATCCTTTTGTATCTGGCACATATATTAATCTAACAGATAAGTTTATATTGTGGTATAAAAGGTTAGGGCATGTTGTTTACCATGCCTTAAGTCTTTTGTCCAAAAATAAGCTTGCTTTAAATATGCTAAAGGTTCTTGAACATAGTGATGTGTATGAAGTATGTCAACTAGAAAAACAAATCAGATTACCTTTTCCAGTAAATGCAGCCTGGAAAGCTTCAAAAAGTTGCAATTAGTACATACTGATGTATGTGATCCTATGGAGATCTCATCACTTAGTATAAGTAGATACTTTTTTTTATTTATTGATGACTACAACAAGCTATGCCAGGTTTACTTTCTAAAATAGAAGTCTAAAATTGCCGCGATGTTTTGAAGGTTTAAGGCTTATGTTGAAACACAAGTTGCATGCAATCTAAAAGTCATAAAGTTTGATATTGGAACTGAGTATACCTTAAACAAATTTGAAAAATTTTGTGCTACAATAGGGATTGAGCATCAACTGTCACTCACAGCCTACAATAGAACAGGGTGAGTCCAAGGAAGAACAAGACTGTGATGGAAGTGGCAAGATGCTTGCTGTTTGAGAGAAATTTGCCCAAGAAATTCTGGGCAGAGGCAGTCAACACTGCAGTTTACCTACAAAACAGGCTTCCAACTAAAGCCTTCGAGTCCAAGATTCTTCATGAAGCTTGGTATAGACGTAAACCTACTGTGGATCATTTTAAGATCTCTGGTTGCATTGCTATGCGCATGTTCCAGTTGTTAAGAGAGACAAGCTAGACAGGAAGGCTCAGGTTGGGATCTTTGTTAGCCACAGCAACAAGAAAAAAGGGGTATAAAATTTTTACTTGGAACTAGGAAGGAAATGAAGGTGAATCTATTGAAAGCAAGATCACTAGAACTTATGAGCTTCAAGATGAACCAGAACATACTTTTGATGATGAGTTTGATGATGACAGAGTTGTAAGGGGAACTAGAACTCTGTCTACCATATAGGAAGGGTGTAATCTCGCTATTCTAGAACCTACAGTTTTGATGAGGCTGTGAACATAGATGGCTGGATGAAAGCCATGAAAGAGGAGATGAGCGTGATCCAGAAAAATCATACCTAGACTTTGGTTGATAAGCCAAAGGACGAAAAGGTAATAGATGTAAAATGGGGGTATAGAATAAAGCTTAATGCTAATGGATCTGCCAATAGATTAAAGGCTGAGCTAGTTATGAAGAAATATGCTCAAGAATATGGTGTGGACTTTCAGAAACTTTTGCACTAGCAGCAAGGTTAGACACCATCAGATTGCTACCAGCTATAATATCTTAACAGCAGTGGATGATTCACCAGTTAGATATCAAGTTAGCCTATCTAAACTGCTATTTGAATGAGGAGATCTATGTTGAATGACCTAAAGGCTTTATTGTCAAAGGTTGTAAGCAGAAAGTTTATCAGCTCAAGAAGGCTTTGTATGGCTAAAGCAAGCTCTTAGAGCTTGGTATGAGAGAATTAATAACTATCTTTTGGATTCGGATTTTAAGAGAGGTGAAAACCTTCTAATTGTGTCTCTGTATGTGGATAATTTGCTTGTGACTGGAAGTTGTGACAACCTAATAAGTGACTTTAAAAAACAAATGCAGTTTATTTTTGAAATGACAGTCTTGGGGGGTATGAACATACTTTCTTGGAATAGAGGTGCATCAATAAAAAAGGGGCATCTTCACAAGTAAACAGAACTCTTAATTGGGAGTGTTAAGAAAGCTTAACATGGAAAGCTGCAAACCAGTTAGCACACTTGCAAATCTTGAAGAAAAGCTTAGCCAAGATGATGGTGCTGAGAAGTTCAATAAAAAGGTCTACAGGAGTTTGATTGGCTATTTGTTGTATCTAATGGCAACAAGGCTAGACATTATGGTTGCAGTAAGTTTAGTTTATCTAGGTTCTTGCACTACTACAACATTACTCATTTTAAGGCAGCAAAAAGAATGCTCAAGGGAACTTTAGGATATGGGGTCCGGTTTTTTAAGACAGAAACTCTTAAGCTAGTAGGGTACATTGATAGTGACTAAGCTAGTTCAGTTAATGATTCAAAGAGCACTCCAAGGTATTTATTCATCCTTAGCCATGGATGCTTCTCTTGGAGTTCTAAGTAGGACAATGTTGCGCAGTCTACAACAGAAGCTAAATATGTTGCGTTTGCTACAACTATAAATCAAGCCATTTGGCCAAGGAAATTATTGTGTGATCTTAATTTGGTTCGAGCGGAAGCAACAAAAATAAAGTGTGACAACAAATTTAGTGTTGCAATTGCGAAGAATTCAGTCTTTATGAAAAAAACTAAACACTTCAACATCAAGCTACATTTTATAAGAGAAGCGCTAAAGAATGAAATCATCGTGATTCATTGCAATTTGGAGGATCAACTTGCAAACTATTCACAAAGCCTTGTTCTAAAGTCAGGTTTGAGAATCCTAGAAAAATGATTGAAGTTGATGGCAAAGAAGTCTAAGGATGAGTGAACATGGTTTTATGGCACCCATTGTTTTGATTTTTTGTTAAACTTAAATCTAAACTTTATGTCAATCTAGTTGAACTTTATGTCAATCTAGTTGATTAAGTGAAGTTGTACTGTAGATCTAAAAGAGATTTCAAAGTTGTATAGTTATTAGATTTGTGTATTTACATCTACTATGTTATCTATAACTCGACAAAATCAAGATATAAAATAATGAATGTGCATTTCTATTTTCTCTAGGAACTTTTTACTTTCCCGTTCTCTCCTTGGATTTCCGTACCTTCTGCATATTTCGAAGTCAACAGACTACTCCAAACGCCATCACATCAGAGCTATATCCACCATTCTCTTGACAAATCTTCACTTTCCTTATCCAAGGCTGATGTGTAGATAATTAAATCGGATGTTAATCTGAAAATTTGAGCAGAAGTCCCATGAAGTGACTGAAAAAATAAAGGTGGTTTTAAATTCTGTCTTTTAACCAAAAAATTGGAAAAAAAAAAAAAAACAAAATTAATAACAAAACAAAACTAATTATCTATAACCAAAAAAAAAAAAAAAAATTATAAATGCGTCTGTAAGACCTAAGAACAGAAAAAATATATATCAACTTAAATTGGCCATTGCTGTAAGCCAGGAAACTGCAGCACCAAAAAGCACATATGCAGCAATAATGGCAGCAGCCTCTCTTTCTCCTGTAATAACCTCTCAAACCTTAAAAACTTTTACAAATCAAACCCACCCCAAAAGCAAAACCAATGACTCCTCTTACACTGGTTCTTTGAAAAATTGCAAAAGCCTGACCGAACTCAGAAAACTACACTGTCAAATCACAAAACAAGGCCTAATTCACCATCCCTCCACTATAACCAAGCTTATTTCTACATGTACAGAAATGGGCACTTTTGATAGCTTGGTTTATGCTAAAAACATCTTAAATCAGTTTAGACAAGATAATCAAACTGATGGTACCTTATTTATGTACAATTCACTGATTAGAGGTTATTCTTCTACTGGTCTTGGTAATGAAGCTCTCTGGGTTTATCTTGAAATGCTGAGTCTCGGCATTTCGCCAGATAAATATACCTTCCCATTTTTACTAAGCGCGTGCACAAAGATTTCTGCAAGCGCTGAGGGTTTTCAGGTTCATGGATCGGTTGTAAAAATGGGCTTTCAAGGAGATGTGTTTATATTAAATTCTTTGATTCACTTTTACGCAGAGTGTGGGGACATTGTGTTGGGACGTAAAGTGTTTGATGAAATGACTGACAGAAATGTTGTATCTTGGACTACTTTGATTTGTGGTTATGCAAGGTGTGGCTTTGCTAAGGAAGCTGTAGAACTGTTTTTTGAGATGGTGGAGGAAGGTACTAAGCCGAATTCAGTTACGATGGTTTGTGTGATTTCTGCCTGTGCAAAGTTGAAGAATCTTGAATTGGGTGACAGAGTGTGTGGGTATATTAGTGAGTTGGGAGTGAAAGTTAATACTTTGATGATGAATGCGCTTGTTGATATGTATATGAAATGTGGTGCTTTTGATACTGCAAAGCGGCTTTTTGATGAATCTGAAGAAAAAAACTTGGTTGTTTGTAACACAATAATGTCAAATTATGTGCATGAAGGGATGGCAAGGGAAGCACTTGCTATCTTGGATGATATGTTGAGACAGAGCGTAGTGCCTGATAGGGTTACTATACTATCTACAATCTCAGCGTCTGCACAATTGGGCAGCATTTTGTGGGGTAAATGTTGTCATGGTTATGTTTTGAGGAATGGACTTGAAGGTTGGGATAGTATTTCGAATGCTTTAATTGACATGTATATGAAGTGTGGCAAACAGGAAGTGGCATGTGCAGTTTTTGATCGCATGGAAAACAAGACAGTTGTCTCATGGAATTCAATCATTGCTGGTTATATTAGAAATGGTGATGTTGGTTCAGCTTGGGAAGTTTTCAACAATATGCCAGAGAGTGATCTTATTTCTTGGAACACCATAATTAGCGCTTTGGTACAAGAAAGCATGTTCAAAGAAGCCATTGAACTTTTCCGACAAATGCAAAATGGGGGAATAGAAGTAGATAGGGTGACTATGGTGAGCATTGCATCAGCCTGTGGATATCTAGGAGCACTTGATCTTGCTAAGTGGATCCATGCTTATATTAAAAAGAATAAGGTTCCTTGTGACATTCGGCTAAGTACAGCTTTGGTTGATATGTTTGCTAGGTGTGGTGATCCTTCAAGTGCAATGAAGATCTTCCATAAAATGGAAAAAAGAGATGTGTCAGCTTGGACTGCTGCCATTGGAGCAATGGCTATGAAGGGAAACGGTAAGCAAGCTATCGAGCTTTTCAACAAAATGCTCAGGCAACGAGTCAAACCTGATGGAGTAGTTTTTGTTGGGTTGCTAACAGCCTGCAGCCACGGAGGGTTAGTTGAAGAAGGGCGAGATCTTTTCATGTCAATGAAGTCAGTTCACAAAATCTCTCCCCAAATTGTGCACTATGGGTGTATGGTTGATCTGCTTGGCCGCGCTGGATTGTTGGAAGAAGCTCTAGATCTCATAAGAAGCATGCCAATAGAGCCTAATGATGTAATTTGGGGATCTCTTTTAGCTGCATGCAGGATGCACAGAAATGTTGTTATGGCAGGATATGCAGCCGAAAGGATCAAAGAATTGGCTTCCGAGAGAACTGGTATCCAAGTGCTTTTATCCAACATATATGCCTCTGCTGGGAAATGGACAGATGTTGCAAAGGTGAGACTGCAGTTAAAGGAGAAGGGGGTACGAAAAGTGCCCGGATCAAGCTCGATAGAGATAAATGGAGAAATTCATGAGTTCACTTCTGGTGATGAATCACATCCAGAAATGATCCACATAGCACCTATGCTGGATGAAATGCACTACAAAGTAAAGGCTGCTGGCCATGCTCCCGATCTAAGTAATGTTTTGCTTAATGTTGGGGAGCAGGAGAAAGAATATCTACTTAGCAGACATAGTGAAAAACTAGCAATGGCGTTTGGACTAATCAGTACCGACAAAGGAATGCCAATTCGGGTTGTTAAGAATCTTCGAATGTGCTCTGACTGCCATTCATTCGCGAAATTGGTGTCCCAAACATATGACAGAGAGATTGTCGTCCGAGATAATAACAGATTTCATTTTTTTAAGGAAGGGGTCTGTTCTTGTAATGATTATTGGTGATGCTGTAACATAAAATTGAGAAAACTTGCAACTATATACTGATTCTTGAGTATTTTTCACGTGTATAGACAATTTCATTTTTATATAAATACACCAGAAATTAACTTCATAATTATCCTTCCTTTAGATGCAAGAAATAAGCAGGCTCGACGAGCAGCCTACATGTAAACCAAAATATTTATGCAATGTAGTTGACAACTAGAAACCTCTACGGGAAAAGAGATTAGTGCACAAGAAAAAAATTGCTGATATTGTTCCTTTATCGATCAAGAATTTCGGTTTTCACAAGTACTATGATCATCCAGTAAAAAAAGTTTCAATTTTTTCAAATGACTGATTTGAAGTCCTATTGATTCTAACTGATAGCAAAGTTGGTAATTTGGACCTTCCAATTCATATATGCGGATCCCAAACATATGAGTGGGGATATTCCAGAAACTCAAAAGGAAAAAAGGAGGTGAATTGGGCAGAAATAGATGCAACTTGGACAAAAACATAAGTAAATTGGACAAAAAGAAACAAAGGCATATCTTTTCATCCTGAATTGTTTTCATGTACTCTGAAACTACATAAACAAAATAATAAAATTTTTACTGGATGAAATGAAGGAAAGATGCTTATGTTTTCAACCTTTTCCTAATTAAGATCCATCGCTTTTGTTGGGTTGTTTAAACAATTTACCCTGGAATCACGCACAGGGTATGTGAAAACTTATGGACCATTCTACATGCACTTCACAACGGCAGGAAAATGGAATCGATGAAAGCATGGTGCATCAGATCGGACTGCCACAGTTTGGCTATGTGATGATGAGATGAGGTCCGTCGATGAAGTTCTTCAATTAGCCAGATAGTGGCTTCAGCCTTGCAAGGATGAATGACGATATCCAAGGGGCTATGCTCATCCTCACTGCCTATTCTCAAATGATCCCACTGTTTCAAGAGAGTGTTGGTCAGGTAATGCAAAGGTTGCCCATATAATTGTTTGATGGATCTGCCTAATCCCAGCCATGTGGTAAACGGAATAACCGAGCCCCGGTGTACTGGAATCGGTAATTGCTTCATATATTCCTGATAAATTTCAGCCTTTCTGATCAACAAACCTGATTTCATGCAACAATGATATTACAAGAACATGAACAAGAATGTATCATAAAGAAAGCATATTATCATACAAAAACTATTTTTGACTCTGATTATTAACAGAAAAAATAACACAGAATCACTAGATTTCTTTGGTGAATTGGGCATGAAATTGGCTATGAATTTATATACGAAAAGGTAATAATTAGCTTAAACAAAACTACAGGTCAGAGTTCTAACACGGAAATGAAAGAGTTTACACAAAGAAATAATTATAGGCTCAATCAAATAGAAGAAAACTTGAAACCTATTAAACAAAATTACCTTCAGAGGATAATTCTTTCGGAGGTTGATCGATTTCAGAGGATAATTCCTTAGAAACTCGATCGATAGTGAAATTTGTGGTTCCATCATTGACCTGAACTTCAACATCTAAAGAAGAAGATGACGAAGAAGAAGAAGAAGAAGAAGAAGACTCATCAGATGAAATTACATCAACCTGGTCACCCCATGGCAATCCCCTCTTCATGATGCTTCACAATGCAGCCTTCCTGAAGTAAAACAAGTTACCAGCCAAGATAATCAAAATATAAAAAGATACCCAGACGAACGAAAAGGAAAAAAATGAAAAAGAAGATTAAGATTTCAATTTAGGGTTTTAAACCAAGAAAAATGAAAATTCTTACCTGAAATTTCTCTTGTTAAAGAGAGTGAGACAGAAAGGGAGAGTTGGCTTGAAGTTTCTTTGCATAAACCCTAACTAACTACTCTTTTCCTCGACCTGTTTCCTTGCCGGAAACGTGAAAACATGGAGTTTAGGGGGGGAAAAAGATGCAAGTACTGTACTCTTACCGTTCTAAGAATGCCCCACTATTTAACGCAGCCAAACGTGCTTAATTTTTGTAGTTTATGGCTTTTATTAGACTTTTAAGGGGAGTTCTGCTGTACGTTTTTAGGGAAAGATTTTGGTAAGCTTTCCCTCAGCAAATGATTATACCGCATTAAAATTTTTTATATATTTTATTATGTAATAATATATAAAATTATTATAATTATATAAATATATTATAAGTTATATAAATTTTTATGATTAAAAAAATTAAAATTATTAATAATTATTATTATTACATAAATTATTAAAATTAATATTATAAGTTAGTATTACATATTTTTATTATAATTACATATATATTATTTATTTATATAAATATGATAAAATATAATAAAAATTATAATACATAAATTTATTATATTTACATGAAAATGTTATAAATTACAAAAGTATATTATCAATAGATAATAGAAAATAGTATTACATAAAATATTATAGTTACGTAAATTATATTATCTAATTACATAATTTTATTATCATAGGTACTAGAAATAAGTATTACACAATCTCTTACAATTACACATATAAATCATATATTACATAAAGTATGATAAAGGATAAAAAAGTTGCAAAATATAAGTTTATTATATATATATAAATTTTGTAAGTTATATAAATATATTATCAATAGGTGATAAAAAGTAAAATTACATAAAATACAAAACTTACATAATTGTATTATCTATTACATAAATTTATTATCATATATAATAAAATATGTACTATATATTTTTATTATAATTATACATATACATTGTAATTTAAATATATAATTAGAGTAAAGGTAATGTTTGTATATAATTTTTTACATAAAAATATTAACTGATTTCATATAAATATTACAGATTATATATAACTATTACTAAACCTGTAAGGTATCTATACGAAACATTCTTTTAAAAAAATAAAGTATATTTTTTTCAAATTGTTTTTTTATTAAATATATTTCATTTGTAAGAAATTAATTTTTTGTAATTTTTGAAGTTAAAAAAAATTCTATATTTTTATTTGATTTACATATTTTTTTATTAGTAATTAATATAATATATTAATAAAAAATTAATTTTATGATAAAATTTTGATTTTTTATTAGTTAGTAAAAATTATAACTAAGGATTATAAAAATTACACATAACATTACAGTAAAAGTAATATTTGTATATAACGTGTGTTATGAGTAATGTATTTGAGTAAAGAATCTTTAAAGGTAATATTTGTATGTAATTTTTTATATGAAAACATTACTTGATTACATGCAAATATTATTAGATTACACACAAATATTACTAAAACTATAATGTATTTATGTAAATTATTCCTTTAAGAAAAATAAAATATAATTTTTTCCAAATTATTTTATTTTTAATTAAATATATTTCATAAGCAAGAAATTAATTTTTTTGTATCTTTTGAAGTTAAAAAAATTCTATATTTTTATTTTATTTACATATTTTTTAAAATTACTAATAAATATAATACATTAATAAAAATTAATTTTATAATAAAATTTAGATTTTTATATTAGTCAGTAAGAATGACAACTAAAGATTATAAAAATTACATATAATATTAGAGTAAAGGTAATATTTATATATAATATGTGTTATGGGTGTATTTGTATAAAGAATCTTTTAAGATAATATTTGTATGTAATTTTTTTACATATAAACATTATATATAGCATTATAGATGTACATAAAACATTATCAAAACTGTAATTTTAATAAAAATGAAGTATAATTTTTTCAAATTATTTTTTATTTTTATTAAATATATATTATATGTGGGCAATTAGTTTTTTAGTGATTTTTGAAGTGAAAAAATTTCATATTTTTTAATTTTAATAATTTTTTACGTATATTAGTAATAATTATATTTTATAAAGAAAAAAATTAATTTTATGATAAAATATATATTTTTTATTAGTTGGTAGAAATTACAACTAAAGATTATGGCAATTACATATAAATATTACAATTTACATAATGTTTATATGTAATATGTGCTATGTGTAATATATTTGTGTAAAGAATATTTGAAGATAATATTTGTATATAATAAATTACATATAAATATTACAAGATTAAATACAAATATTATAGCTTTACAAAAAAAAAAAACATTATCGAATTACAAATGTATCAATGTAAAATATTACTTTAAGAAAATTAACTATAATTTTCTCAAAATAATTTTTTATTTTTACAAAATATATTATTCATGTAGGAAATTAGTTTTTTAGTATATTAAATATATTACATATGTAGGAATATTATTTTAAGAAAATTAACTATAATTTTGTCAAAATTATTTTTTATTTTTATTAAATATATTATACATGTAGGAAATTAGTTTTTTAGTATATTAAATATATTATATATGTAGGAATATTTTTTAAGAAAATTAACTATAATTTTATCAAAATTTTAATATTTTTTTAATAATATACTTGGATATATTAGTAATAGTTATATTATATTAAGAACAAATTAATTTTAAAATAAAAAATATATTTTTTATTGATAAAAATTACAAGTAAAGATTACAGCAATTATGTATAAAGATTATATTTACATTATATTTATATGTAATTTGTGTTTTATGTAATGTATTTGTATAAAGAATCTTTAAGGATAATGTTTGTATGTAATCTGTTATATACAAACATTATCGGTTAACATGTACATATTATAGTTTTACATAAAAAAACTATCAAATCTATAATATATATATGTAAAGCATTCTTTTAGAAAAATTAACTATAATTTTCAAGTAATTAGTTTTTATTTTTATTAAATATACTATATCTGTAGGAAATTAATTTTTTTTTTACTAATTTTGAAGTGTAAAAATTTTTATATTTTTTATTTTAATAATCTAATTGGGTTTATTAGTAATAATTATATTATATTAATAAAAAATAATTTTATAATAAAAATATGTAATTTTTATTAGTTGGTAAAAATTACAAATAAAGATTACAACAATTACATATAAATATTACAACATGTTTATATGTAGTTTGTGTTTTGTATAATGTATTTGTGTAAAGAATCTTTGAGGATAATGTTTGTATGTAATTTTTTTACATATAAACATTATCAGTTAATATATAAATATTACAGTTTTAAATAAAAGCATTACAAAATCTATAATATATGTATGTAAAGCATTCTTTTAGGAAAATTAACTATAATTTTCAAGTAATTATTTTTTATTAAATATACTATATCTGTAGGAAATTAATTTTTTAGTAATTTTAAAGTGAAAAATTTTTCATATTTTTTATTTTAATAATCTAATTGGATTTATTAGTAATAATTATATTTTATTAACGAAATAATTTTATAATAAAATATATAATTTTTATTAGTTGGTAAAAATTACAACTAAAGATTACGGCAATTACACATAAGTAGTATAATTTACATAACGATTATATATAATTTATGTTATATGTAATATATTTATGTAAAGAATCTTTGAAAATAATGCTTATATTTAATTTGTTACAAGCAAATTTATTATTATATTTAATATTTGTAATAATTATATTATATTAATAAAAAAATTAATTTTATAATAAATTTATTATTTGTTATATAATGGTTAGGAATTTCAACTAAAGATTTTACAAAAATTATACATGAATATTACAATTTACATAAATCATTAGAGTATAGATAATGTTTGTTTGTAATATATTTTATCGGTAATTTATTTGTGTAAAGAATCTTTAAAGATAATATTTTTCTGTAACAAATTACATAAAAATATTATTGGATTACATATAAGCATTATAGAGTTACATAAAATATTGCCGAAACCATAATAAATTTATGTAAAAGATTATTTCAAGAAAATTAAATATAATTTTTATAAAATAATTTTTGATTTTTTATTAAATATATTATAAATGTAGAAATTAATGTTTTTTAGTAAATTTTAAAGTAAACAAAATTTTTATATTTCTTAAAACGGTCCACCGTTTTTGTGATTTACATGTAAAATGTGATTTTATCAAAATTGAATGAACATTACATAAGTAAAATATTAAATTCGTGTTTTCATATCATGTTCATATATTTTATCTCGTTGTAATTATTTTTAAGGTATTTTATAAATGTATAAATTGTAACAAGTAATAATTCTTATTAAAATATTAAAATATGTTTTTATATTAATATTTATACATTTTATAATTAAATTTATATAAAAATATTTTTATTAATTAAATAATGATTCAAGACAAGAAAAAAATAAGTAAAAACTTTAAATTTTTATAGTCCACATGATAAAAAATTATATAATAAAAATTAATATTATATTTTAATAAAAAGTTATTAAAAAATAAAAAATCATTTAAAATCTCTCAACTTGTTTGCTCAATTGAGAAGGTTAAATGCCTCTAACATGTAAAGGTGGTAACATGAACCTGAACCCCAAAACTTGCTCAAAAAAATTCGAACCCTGTTTAATCAAAAAGTTAATGGCCCAAACCTGATAAAACCCGAACCCGAAATAGCCCGAACCCGAGCTCGATCTAAACCCGAACTCGAATTTAATACTAAAAATACATATGAAAAAATTATAATTATATAATTTTTAATAAATCAAAAACTTTAATTATAAAATTTATTTTAATATTCTTTTAATAATTTAATTAAATATTAAAAAATTAATTTATAATTTAAATATGAATAAACTTGCTCATCATTTGGGTCGGGCCGCATCTAAATTTTTTAAAATACCATAACTATACCTTATTTAACGTGCCCAGACCAGCCTATTAAAGCTAGAATTACTGTTCATCACATTAAAAAATATTTTTATTAATGTTATATATTTTTATAATTAAATTTAAATAAAATATATTAATTTAAAATTACTGTTCTGACTTAAGTTGGGCTAGTCTGATATAAAAATATGAGAACTTGGGCCCAGACCCAATTGGGCCGGGTGGATAGTTCGACCCTTGAACATGTCTGTATATGATAAAATATTAATTTATCAAAAAGTAAATCATATTATTAGCTTTAAAAACATTATCAATAAAGTATATTATCTATTTATCATATATTTTTTTAATTTTATTAGTTAAACTCATTAAATATTGAGAGTTTGCGTATGTTAGTAGTAAAATTTTAAATACTTCTTTGA
>JBBYHK010000002.1:8755563-8784107 GCA_038382065.1 Adansonia grandidieri
TCAATTTTGAGACTTCTTAATTTTATGATATGTACTAATCTTGAATAAGCCTTCTCGACTCAATTGATTAATTGGATAAATTTCTTTAACGCTATATAACAAAACAACAAGGATTCTCATAGTTTGTTTGATTGTAATTTATTTTTTCAAAGGATGTAAAAGTATTTTTATTTTCATATCGATCTCAACAACGGGAGAGCTCATCTCCATGTTGAAGTTAATTAGGAAATATGATAGTTTGTATATATATTTATTATATATTGCTCAATTGAAGAAGTTTTATGATTATTTATAAATAAAATCGAGGTGGAAATTATATTTTAAAATTACAAATTACTTGCCAAGTATTAGCTTAGAATATTAAGTAATTGAACTACTAAAAATTTAAATTTTAGGTTCTTGATTAGAAAATTTTCAAATTATTTTATTACTATTTATCCAACATTATTTTAAATGATATCCCTCAAAATATTAAATGATATACAAAGAAAATTTACTGCTAGAAATTAATGTTATACATTGCCCATATATAAAATCATCTTCTATATAAGACATAGAAGTTTTTGTATTTAAAATGAATAATAAATGAATCGTGAGTGAGTTCAATTTTTTTTTTCAAGTAAAAAAGTTCAAATTTTTTTTCTAAAAATAAAAATTTTAACATTCTATAAAGGTTCTGGTTAATCGGTGTCTATAGATGTAGATTATCTAGTTACTATTTTGAGAAAGTTCTTTGGTTTTAATAAATTATTTTTATTGAATTTAAATAAAAATAATACATTAATTTCATTTTTCTTTCTATATATATATATATATCACTTTAAATCAATGTACTAGACATTGATTAACATTTATCTTTAAAATATATTGAAATAAAAAAGTCAAAGAGAAATTCTATAAATAGTTAGTTTTAATTTTTTTTTTTCAATTATTAAGTATACCATCTATTGAATTCTATGCAATAATTTCATATTATTATCCAGCCGAAATTGATCATAGAATGAAATCAGAATTTTCCAACATTAATTGTTCTTACGATTTTAATTGGAAATGTTAATCAATACCGATTGATCCATAGAATGAAATCAAACCAACATTAATTGTTCTTATGAATTTAATTTGGAAATGTTAATCAGTACCTAGTGACTAGCGACACTAGTTATGATGATATAGAGAAAACAATCTATTTAATAAATTATTTTTTTAATTCAATAAAAATAATACATTAAATACAAAAAGATTTCTTTAAACGAGAAATAAATCATGTGCTAGAGGCATTGGTTAAGAGTACTATTTTTTATTTTCTTATAATAATAATAATAATTATTATTATTATTAATCTTAGGGTCTAGTTAATTGATACATTTACTCGATGATTAAGGATGATTTAATTTTTATTTTGAAATTATTTTTACATTTAATATATTATTTTTATTGAATTAAAAAAATCATTAAATATATTTTTCTTCATTTAAAGTATCATCTTAATCAATAAACATTGATTAACATTTCTTTTTAAATCATCGTCTTTCTTCTTAACTTCTCCTAATATGGTAAATGGCAAATTAGGTCACAAACTGACAAACTAAATCTTAAAAAGTTAGGGGCAAAAAAAAAGGGCAAAGGGCAATTTGGGAGATAAATAAAAAGGCAGACAACGCAGGGACAAAGGAGTAACTCAGAGAAGCATTCAATTGTTGCTCAGAGTCGAAGTGTTGATAATAAATTTGTTCTTATTTTTTATTCATTTATTTATATTCATTTTATTTTTAACGAAATGTTAGTTTTTTAACATCCCAAAAATAAAAAATATATATTTTTTTTTTCAGATTTTGATTTTAAAAGGATTCTGTTTTCTCTAGTCTTTAGGGTTAGGTTAAAGTTTTCTTTGACCATCTGTTTTGGTTCTGTTTGATTTTCTATGAAACAGTGAGAGAGAGAGAGAGAGAGAGAGAGAAAAACAGAAGTTTTGGAGACAAGAAGAAGAAAGAAGATCTGCCCAGAAACGACAACATGATTGTTTGTCGTATAAGGTTTTGATCTGCAAGTTTGGAAGATGAACAAGGACCCATCTTTGAAACGATTTTGTTCTTTAGAAAAAAGCCAAGCTTTGGTTGGTTGCTTTCTTTTTTTTTTTTCTACCATTCAGTTTCAGCCAAAAGGTAAGATTTCAATCATAAAAAAGAAGCTTTTTGGTTATCAAAAAATATATTTTTTTTCTTTGATGAAAGATATGAATAAGCTTGCTTGAATCCAACTAGCATTTTTATTTGTGATTTGTCATTCGAGTGCACTTTTAATATATATTTTTTTGCTTAGTAGATCTCTTCTTCTTTCGTTTTCGCTTTCTGAGCCTTTTAAGATCTTGCAAAAGATGTCATCATCGAACTCTCCTTGCGCGGCGTGCAAGTTTCTTCGAAGAAAATGCACCCAAGAATGCGTCTTTGCACCGTACTTCCCACCAGACAATCCCCAAAAATTCGCCAATGTTCACAAAGTTTTCGGTGCCAGTAATGTTTCCAAGCTTTTAAATGAACTGAATGCGTCCCAACGTGAAGACGCCGTCAACTCTTTAGCCTACGAAGCCGAGGCTCGTCTCCGGGACCCTGTCTACGGCTGCGTTGGCCTGATCTCCATCTTACAACACAGGCTTAAACAAGTGCAACATGATCTTAACAATGCGAAGAAAGAGCTGGCTAGTTACATTGGTCCTCAAGCTATGATTCCTATTTTGCAACCGCCGGTTTTCTTGCAACAACATCTTGGGAATCCTTCTTCTTCTTCTTCAGCCGTGATGCAACATAGTATGATGCCGATGATGGGGATTCCTACAGCTGCCGCCGCGGCAGGTGCGGCGGCTTCGGCTTCTCATGGTGCGCAGTTGGTGATAAGAGAACCACAACAACAACAGATTTTTGAGGCTCAGCAACAATTGGCAGTGGTGATGGCAGCAAGGGAACAACAAGAAATGTTTAGAGGCTATGAACAACAAAATCATCATCAGGGTCAACAGCAAGACATTGTGAGGTTTAATAGTGGGCTTGAAGGGGCTGCTGGTTCAGTCACTGCAACTGGGTTTAATCATATAACAACTGCAGGAGCAGGAGGTAACATGTCACCTTCATTGGCTTTAGGAAGTTATGATAACCCTTATCAGATTCAAACCCAACAAGATCATCATCCACTTCAAGCACAGGTTTTGCTTCAGCCACAACAAGGTCAACAACAGCAAGATCAGCAGCAACAACCACATCAAAACCAGCAACAGCAAAGGTCAGGAAGCGAGGAGGCTAGGAGTATTGGTCCTTCTTGTTGACTAATCCTGCTTGCTGATGAGTGCCTGGCTTGCCATGCCTGCCTTCTCGCTTTTCCATGACTAGCAAATTTTTCATTTCTAGGTAAAGTGTTATAATTCATCCATGGTTATTAACTTATGGTATATGCCACTCCACAAGGGCTTTTCTGAATACTAGATAAGCTTTTGCATTTATGAAGGGTCTCTGATAGCTTTTGCATATGCAATGTTATGTGAGGTGCTTTTTTTCATAAATTGGGAAAATATCATTTGATGCCAGTGAAAAAGCTAGAATTACTCTTAATTGTGTAAGGCAGGGGGGGTGGGTAACGAGAATTATTGTCTTTTCACAGATTGGGGGATATTCATATTCATCAGCTATAAGTGGCATCGATGCAGTCTCAGACTGACTTGAAAAATCAATGAAATGAAACATTTTATCAGGCTTTCTTTTTGGCTTTCGTTAGCTTCTTTTAGACAAAAATAGATAATACCTTAGACTGCAATACATTTTGTATTAAGCATGGGACAAAAAGGAGGTGAGATTGAGGGTGAATTTTTACGGGAGTTTGGTAGGCTGTTTAATATTAGATAAGATTATACGAATATAAAATATATAAAATAATTAAAATATGATACAAATTGAATAAATATCATAAAATTTATATTATACAAAAATTATCGTATCAAATTAAATTTATATAAATATAAAATAACTTAAACGTAATTGTTATATGATAAATAATACGAATATTATAAGAAAGGAAGAATTTTAAAGTTTATAATTTGGTGTGGTAGATCAAATCCATGACATAGACCTGTCCTCCAAGATTTGCTTCACACCCTCGTTGAAAGACAAGAGTGCCCTTATTAGATAGTTTCCTTTTACCTAATGAAGGACAACTAATTTTCAATTTTTCTTTTATGAAAATAATGATAAACAAGTAACTAGTTCACTCTTCTTTCTTTTTGGTCTTGCAATAAGTTAAGCGCTCTACATCTGAAATGTTGTACAAGTACTAGTGTTTTTTTGAGTGAAGTTCATTGACATTGGATGAGATGAAGTTCCAGTCAGCTTCTGTATCATCTCTTCCAGTGGGATGTGGATTTATTCTTTTTGTCAAAAATTGAAAAGTTTAAATTTATATAGGTTGCTTTTCAATACTGCACACACATAGAGACACACTCATATATATATATATATAACCATTAATTAACCTATGTCAACTATTTTTCCATAAATTGTAATCCTGCCATAGTTGTTCTTTCATCCATGAACAAGATCAAATATATATATAATTTATATAGTTTTGGCTATTGTTAATGATCTAGATTGTCAACGACTCATAAAAAGTCCCAGATTCTGTAAAAATTTCCTTGTGACTTTTTCTTTTGTTTTTGTTTTTTTTTTTCTTTTTTCATTGTTGTGCAGCTGATATCTGCAGCATACAATACAATTGAACAAAGAAATAGAGAAAAAGGTTGACAGACTGAGATTTCTATCAGAGATATGAAGTCAGCATTGGGTTTTTGGGGTTTGATGCAGAAAGCTTCTTGCATTGGAACATACAGTTTAAAAAAAATGTAGGGATTATCTGCATTCTGCATTGTTCTTTGAGACTCTGCTGCTTTCACCTTTTGGTTTACTAGAGAAAGACCCTTCTCTTTGTTTTACTTTGAATTCACTACTTAATTATCATCTTAGAAATTATTTATTTATATATAATATCATCTTATCATCATCTTTTGTTTGTAGCAAGAATTATTGCAATAATTTATGTAAATAATAATAATAACAGTGGATGCCATTTTGTGGACTGGGCTTGCTTTTGAATTCTTTTTCATTTTCCTTTTTACACTGTTTTAGTATATAGAAAATAGGAAGGAATGAAAGAGTTTGGAAAGAAAAACTACTATTTTCATCATTTTTTCAAGAGAAAAGAAGAAAAAAGAACTAAAATGAGAATTTTTCATATTTACTTTAGGTTCAAATTCATTAATTTCCAATATGAAAAAAAAATAATCACTCCAATTTATAACTTTATGTTTAATTTCTTTATTTTCTTCTATTTTTTCAATTACTGATATTAAACTAAAAATATATATATAATGATCAAATGTATAACTTTATTTCCTAAATTAATTTGTACCCTCTTTAATAACACAATAAATAAGCAAACTCCGTAACATTGTCCTCTTTGGGACTTATTTAATATAATTTGAGATCATCATCAACTGGTTCATGCTTGAAATTAAGCTAAGAAAAACATTAACAAATAAAAAAATTAATTATAGATAGTCACTACTCAATTTTCTTCTCATTTTCTTGTTTGACAATTTTATTCTTCATCTTCCTTATCACCTTCTCATCAAACATCTCATAAAATCTTCTCATTTCAGCTTTCACCATCTCTCCACATCTCTGTATTTGGGCACCAAACTTCACATATATCACTGGAACTGTCATCACCATCTTTATACCTGCAAAAAAACCCATTAAAAATATATGGATAATTTTGGATTCAATATGGACACAATATAGAAAAATAACTAAAACATGATATAAAATTTAACCAAATACATGAATATATCAAAATTTATATAACATAAATGGATTGAGAGAAGTAGTTTTATTACCTAAGTAAAGAAGCGTTAGCAAATCAAAGAAGCTTCCAACATAGGAAAGTAACAGCAGCCCAGCCACTGTTCTTGCAAATACGAACCAGTTTTCTTCGACAGTCACATGAAACATCCATCTCAACACATCTTCAATAATTGTTCGAATTGTGTTCGAGATCTCCAGGGCTGTGTGTTCCGACATTTCCAAATCGGACAAGTTTGGTGGATCTCTTAACACCAAAAAAAAAATAGATTTAACATTTTTTTTTTCATTTCCTTTTCAATATTAAAAGAAAGGGGGAAATTAAGAACTTACTTGCCGAGAAGTCTCAATATATTTCCCCAAAGGAAGAGTGAAGCAACGATGAAGATGGCCAACCATGAAACGACAGTGATAAAGTTGAACTCATAAACTTCAAGCAGTATCCCTGTTATTGTTGAAATGAGTAGAACAGTTGTACTCAGCTTCTTTCTCCTCCATAAAATTATATCCCTGAAAGTATCTGTTTCAAATAAAATAAATCAAGAAAAAGCTTTTGACTTTGAGAATATTTGTTATCAGAGAGGTCGCAATTGCGGGACTTGAACTTACCTAATGCAGGCGATGAAGCTCCTGGTTTTGCAGACATGTTTTATGATTGAAACTAAGATGGAAGAAAATTTTTTGGGAACTTTTTTTTTTTTTTGGTTTTTTTGTTTCTTTAATGGTTAAAATTTTCCAACTGAAGAACAAAGAGGAGTTTATTGATTTACAGGTGCAGGAAGTGTAGAAAGACGTGGAAGCCATGCAGCAGTGGTGGTGGCAGCTTCATCTTCAGCTTCAGCTCTAGCCTTAGCTTTAATTAGCTGAGTTATCCTTTAATCCTGTTGACGGTACACAGCGTCAAATTCTTCAATAATAATGTTTTATTATATGAATTTTATAATTTAAATGATTTTATAATAATTTTTTATTTAATTTTAATGAGTCATATGTTAGAGTTGATATTCAATCATTTTAGAATTTAAATTCATTATTTTAATTTTTTTTCCCATAAATCGTATTTTTTTTTTAAACTAAGACAGGAATTATAATATAAATTTGCTTATGGATCAAATTACAATATTAAAAAATATGAAATTTAAACTATTGAATTTGATATTTTAAATTATTATTCAAAATATAATAAAATATTTAAAATAATTTTAATTAATATTTATATTTTATAATTAAATTTAAATAAAAATATTATTTTAATTACTAAATAAAAATTTAAATAAATTCATATTAAAAAAATACAAATTTAATCTAATTAAATTAAATTGATCGAGTAAAATAAATTATCCAATTTTTTAACATGTGCACAGTTTTGGACTTAAATTGAAGATCATTCAATAATGAGAATTGAAAAGGATAGTAACAAAAGGCTGCTCTTTTGTGACCGAAAGCTCGTCTATTCGAGTCGTGGAAACTTCTCTGCAAAAAAAAAAAAAAAAGTTGCTTATTTTAAACGACTCTTCCTAACCCTCCCAAAACAGGAAGTACAATGCATAGGGGACGCCACTTTTACATGAAAGATAGCAAGTATCAATAATTTATCATCAAAGCTATTTTTTGTAACATTAAATCTCTGCTAATGGAAGAAAAAATTGGGAATTAGCAGCTTCCAAATTTCCAAGAAATGGGGATAAAACAGGTCCAACACAGCTCAGTTTCTTAAGGGTCAAAAGAAAAAGAAGTAAAGAGAAAAAGGGGAGAAAAAAAAGGTTCTAATCAGTGGCGAGATTACAGGAAAGGCGATTTCTGATTTTTTTTTTTCTTTTTATTAGAGTGAATGAAATGATAATAAACTTAAGCTAAAAGCAATCATCATAACGCGGAAACGCGTGAAATGCGCCGAATATCAGTTAGCTGCAAACTTATTAGCAACAAACAATAAAATTTTCTTTATCATTTTTTTTTATAATTAAAAAAAGGGTTTTCTTTGAACCTGGTGTAGCTTTTTTCCTGCTTTGGATTCTTATAAGAACTCTGTACTTTTTAATCGATTGTTAACTCAGAATAGTTTATTTTCCTGTCTAAAATCAGGTAAGTTTATCTTTCAAGGTGGTGAACTGGTGATATTCTAATCACCCAATTCTGCCTGGTTTTGTAGTTTACCAACTAAGAATTATTAGTTCTGTGGCATTTTCAGGGCAAAAAAAGGGTATGGGAAAAGCAGTAATGCTCCAATTGGTTTTTGGAGTTTTGGCTGTTTTCGGTGTCTCCACGGTGAATGCTGAAGATCCATATTTGTTTTACACTTGGACTGTTACTTATGGCACTCGTTCTGTTCTTGGAGTTCCCCAGCAGGTTGGTATAATAATATGTTTTTATTTTTGGCAATGTTGAAAGTAATGTGCTTTGATGTGGGTTTGATCTGGGGTTCCTAAAAAGTTTTGATTTTTGTTGTTTTTGGAAAGGTTATCCTCATCAATGATCAATTTCCTGGACCAAAACTTGAAGTGGTGACTAATAACAACATCATCTTGAATCTCATTAACAAGCTTGATCAGCCTTTCTTGTTGACATGGTGAGTCTCCCTCACTCACTCACACATTGGCTCTTCCGATTTTAAACTTTGTTCTTTGCTTAGAAACCCTGAGTTACTGAGTTTCTTGCTGCTGCTTTTCCTACTCATGAATACTGGAAGTGATGAGGAAATCAAGACTTGGATTTTCCTATAAATTCACTTCGTTTCAATTTTGTTAAACATATCAACGAAATATGAAAATTTTAAAGCAGGAAATCGCTTGTGTTAGGAAGACATTTTGCCACTGTCCACTATATATCTATATTACTCAGAATCGAGCGTGGGTGTCCACAATTATTTTTTTCTAAATTTTTCTTTGTATTGGAAAAGTTATCCGGAGGTTATATTCTCGTACGTATGTTTTGATATATGTCGGACGCCAGTACTTATGTTCTGATATATGTCGGATGCGAGTACCTCATAAAAAATGAAGAGTCGAGGCAATATAGCTATAGGATATACTATAGCTGAGAGTTCGGGAAGAATGTTGTCACGAAAATGAAAAAAGAGCAGAAAAGAATAAGCTTATACTAGGACAAATGGTTGCATTTGTCTCTATTTAATGGATGCTTCCTTTTTTTTTTTCTCGCATTTCACTTGATTCTGCTATCCAGATTCATGACACCATCAAATAATAATGGGGGCCTGTTTTAATCATAACAGGAATGGGATCAAGCAAAGGAAGAACTCATGGCAGGATGGAGTCTTGGGAACCAATTGTCCTATCCCTCCAAACTCAAACTATACCTACAAGTTCCAGGCCAAGGATCAGATTGGATCTTACACGTATTTCCCATCAACTCTATTGCATAGAGCTGCTGGAGGATTTGGAGCGCTCAATATATACCACAGAAGTGTGATCCCTATCCCTTATGTAAATCCTGATGGAGATTTCACTTTACTTATTGGTGACTGGTACAAGACCAGCCATCAGGTTAGTGATCACGGTTTTAACTTTTTTGCTCCCAAACGTTAAGATTTTCTTTTCAATTACAAAAGTATCTTCCTCTTCCCCTCTCCTGACCTTGTTCTTCAATTAGAAACACTAAGTTAGATAACTTTTATAGAGGCTTGAAAGTTATTAACCGCTCATTATCATTCTTGCAATGCCAAATTGATGTTTTGAGTTTTGAGCCAATTCTATTTGGAATTCTGTACCTATTCATCCTTCAAAAAGCATTACATAATACATCTAAATGAGCTGCCGTTGCATTCTAGCCAGTTAAAGCCTTTTTTTATCCCCTTTACCAACATTGCTATGAGACAATGGAAGTTCTGGGTTTCGATTGAGCATGTCAAATACTGAGTATATGAAGTGTACTGTTAATAAAAGAAAGAATAACAATCAAGACGCGATCAGACTCATTGGGCGTTACTAGTAGCAGAGTGCTTTAAGTACGTAGAGGTGATAATTCAGAAAGACAAGGATTGGGATTAATTTGGTAAATATTGTTCATTTATGAACAGTGAACATTTGTGAATATCAACAAGTTTATAGGCTTACAAGAATGCTAAAAAGGTTTTTAAGCTCTAAAGCTGCATTTTTCTTGGAAGGTTGTTTCTATGAATATTTTACCCTCTTGCCATGCACCAACTGGATTTCTACCATTTGTGCTTCATTCATCATATATTGTTTCCTCTTTTGCAGACATTGCATCAATATTTGGACTCAGGAAAATCCCTGCCTTTTCCTGATGGAGTCCTTATAAATGGCCAGACTCAAACTACTTTTAGTGGCCAACAAGGTCATCTTTAACTTTAATTCATAGCATTTTTATTCATTCATTCAACACAATTCAAAATTTTGAAGTTGTCTCATTTATTTTTCCAAAAAAGAATAATGGCTTTACCAAATAAAGTTTATTTGTGTTGTTTCAGGAAAAACTTACATGTTCAGGATCTCAAATGTTGGATTATCTACCTCACTGAACTTCAGGATTCAGGGTCATACAATGAAGCTAGTTGAGGTTGAAGGATCTCATGTGATTCAGAACTTATATGAGTCTCTTGATGTACATGTTGGCCAATCTATAGCTGTCTTAGTAACTTTGAATCAGCCACCAAAGGATTACTACATTGTCGCATCCACAAGATTTACTCGGACTGTTCTCAATGCAACTGCAGTGTTGCACTATGCAAACTCTCAAACCCCTGTTTCCGGACCCCTGCCAGCCGCTCCTGCATTCCAATTTCATTGGTCAATGCAGCAGGCCAGAACATATAGGTACTAGTTAATGGAAAATCATGACTATTGTGATTGATGCACTAGTTCTTTCTTGAATTCAATTTAGGGTAAAGAAGATCTTATTTAATTCTTTTTTCTTGAAGGTGGAATTTGACATCAAATGCAGCCAGGCCTAATCCCCAGGGTTCATTCCATTACGGGAAGATAACACCAACTAAGACCATTGTTTTGTCCAACTCAGCGTCTTTTATGAATGGAAAGCTACGTTATGCAGTGAACGGTGTCTCCTATGTTAATCCGGATACCCCTCTGAAGCTTGCTGATTATTTTAACATTCCTGGAGTTTTTGACATGAATTCCATCCAAGGCCTTCCTTCAGGTGGTGCTGCAACTGTAGCTACCTCCGTTATGCCAACTTCTCTCCATGATTTTCTTGAAGTTATCTTTCAGAACAATGAAAACACTCTGCAATCTTGGCATCTTGATGGTTATGATTTTTGGGTTGTTGGGTGAGTTACGATGCCCTCTTTTACTATTATTTTTTTAATTTCTTTTATGTGGCTGGATAGGTTCTTATCGATTCTATTACAATATCATACAGTTTTGGTCATGGACAGTGGACGCCACATAAAAGAAAAACCTACAATCGAGTCGATGCTCTTACGAGGCATACTACTCAGGTAAGCCACATCTTGCCTCCATATTTAATTATCACTACTACTGATTGCTTTTTTTTTTTTTTTTTTTTTCAAATTCCACTCGAACCCGCAACCTTTAATTGTCTGTCCAGCATTTATGCCATCTAAGCTAATACTAAGTTAGCCATGAATCATAGTTCTTCGATCTGTTGTTCTATTCTCGAGGAGCCAGTTCCATTTTGGTTGTTTTGAACAAGAATTAAGTTCTGCGGCTTTACCCTCATTAGCATTTATCCCAAATCTTTTTTGATGTTCCCTTATGAGTCATTTTCGATTGTATCAAGTTTTGGTTGAAAGCAAAAGTTCAGTATAATCTACCATGCATTTTGCCCCATGTAATATAACAAATAACATAAAACTTAATCAAACCAATGCCAACCATCACTTCCTTTTCTAACTCATCGTCGTTGTATGTGCACAATCCAGTTAGAGTTTTCACCCAAATTGAGTATGCTTATGTTAGCCATGTATCCGTATCCAACACTCATCTTTGATTCTGGTTACATGGCTGGTATTTTAGTCTGTAATGTTGTTTTTTGGCAGGTGTATCCAAATTCTTGGACCGCCATATTAATCTCCATGGACAACCAAGGTATGTGGAACCTGAGGTCTGCAGAATGGGGAAGACAATATCTTGGGCAACAATTTTACCTTAGAGTCTGGGATCCTGTTCGAAGTCTTACTAACGAATACGATATTCCCTCTAATGCCTTACTCTGCGGCAAAGCTCTTGGACATCACCCTTAGTTTGGGTTTAACCCATAAATGACCAAACCTGTTCTCAGTCATGAGTGTTTGGTTGCTGAGAAAAATAGATGAGAAAAAATAGAGTGGATTGAAATGTTTGATTTTTTTTTTTTTTCATTTGTATATCTTAGAAACATTAGAAAAATTATCTATTCCATTTGTTTTACTGTATTTGCTCCAAGGGCTTGAATTATATTCTGAAAAAAAAAATTTATGAGGTTTTATAAATTCTAAACCATTGTATCAAGATTTTGCGAATATATATAATATAAAATACAATATGATATAAAAAATAAAATCATATGAATTGATATTCATGCTTATCAAGTTACCAACAACTAAAAGAGTTGAATAAAAAAATTTGAAAAAGTAAGGATTTGAAATTTATTTAAAAAGAAAAATCAGTGAAGAAAGGAATAAAGACTGAATCCAGTTCCAGAGAGAAGCAGAGGGCGACACCAACTATTTCACATAAGGCTGCAAAGTGGAATCCCTCCTTTCAAAAACTGCGAGAGAAAGAATCCATTTGCTGTTTACGGAAAAACTCTTCACAAAGGCTGCTTTTTAAAACTTATTTCCATCACTTTTCTCATTAACAAAACAATATTAGAGAAATCTTCAAACTTTCATATGCAAACCACCACCCAGTTTTCTTATAGTTTTATGAGAAAGAGAAACTGAAAAAAAAAAAACCCTAAAAAGTTTTTGAGTTAATCAAGATGATAAAGCTGTAGCCATGTGTCTTGCTTAATTATTCTCTTTTGAATAATTTGTATGGTGTGTTCGTTTTTCTAGTCTAAAAACACTATGGGAAAGGAACTCAACAACTTTCGTGGTCTTGAACGTTTAGTTGAACTTGAAACCCTTTACATACCTGCTAAGAAATTAAGCTCTCTGGCTAGCCAATTTGTCGAGGAAAGTTGTTGCGAATATAGCAAGCGTTATTAAGTCAATTACAATAAATATAAATATGAGTAATGAAAAAAAAGCTGAAATCGTAAAATAAACTATTGTGACATGGAGCAGTGAGAAGAACTACTAACAATTTTCTTCTTTTTTTACTTCTTACCTATCCTTGGATCACTCTCATAAGTTAAATAATTAAACACACCTTAAAACACACTTAAAAGAGAGAGAGAAAAAAAAAAGGAAACAACCTGATGCTACGCCTACAGCCATAGCCATATACCAGAAAGCAGACAGGGAAAGAAGAACCGACAACATTAGCATAAAAAAAGTGGGATAAAATGAAAAAAAGGGTTTTTTTTTTTTTTTTCAAGGATATGCACCATTAGTTGTTGGAAGATCAGACCATGATGATGAAAATGCCGGATTCCAGTAACCCAATTCCCCCCCTGCAACTGGAGTTGACTCCAAAATGGATGAAGAAGAAGAACCCACATTGCTTAGAACTACTGCTGAGCTATCAGAGTAATAACTTGATGATGATTTGAGCCTTTGATACAGTTCTTGAATTCCTGTGTTTTGAACTTCACCTACTAGGAACCCATTATTAATCTGTTGTTGCTGTGGAGCTTGGTGTTGACTGTTTTTCCAGAAAGGGCTGCAAAGCCCAAGAGAAGGAACCTGGCTAGCAGGATCCAGGCCTAGGGTTCGAGCATTTAATGCATCAGTTGCAACTGGTGGCTCATTCATCACGTTTGATCCAAGCAAGCTCGCTTCTTCCTTTATACTAACAGGATTAGACAAAGTGTTAGGGTTAGGGTTTTGGGTAGTTCTCAATAAGGCTAGGAGATGAGAACTCTGAGGTTGAGGAGAAGCCCAAAGAATTGGACTAGATTGAAGCTCATGATCAAACCCATTTCCAAGGCCAGATCTTCCAATTTCAGAAACTACTGTTTTCATCTTAGCAGCACTTGATTTTCCCATCGATGTTGAAACACTAGTAATGCTGCTTTTGTTTTTCCTGCATCCACCTCCAATAGGAACATTCCTAAGAGCACCTCCTTTCGTCCAATACCGACGGCAAGTCTTGCAAAAGTGACGAGGCTGAGTGAGGTTGTAGTTGTTGTAGTAACAGAACTTGGTGTTCGAGGAATCGCACCTGGGGCATCTTAAATTCTGATGATTCTCCGACTTTGCTGAATTAGTGGTTGTAGTTGTTGATGAAGTTGTCGAAGAAGAAGATGAAGGAGATGAAGTTTGGGTTCCTCCCAAAATGCTTCCATTAAAGGAGATCTTCCTCTCCCCTCCAAAATTTAACCCAACAGCACCTCCAAGGAGTTCTTGAATCATCTTTTTTAAATAATTCTTCTCTTCGTAGATCTACAACAATCCAAAAACAAGAAAAGCAAAGAAGCTGTTGAATCTTTTCCTTTTTTTTTCTTTTAGTGGCTGAAAAGCTAAAGTGGGTTTTGTTGTGTATTAACTTATATATGATTCCATGAGTATGCGTGTGTGAGAAACATGAGGTTTGGCTTTGGGAGTTTCAGTTGAATGGCTTTGGTTGGATGTTTTTTTTTTTTGGGTGCAAAAGAATAGAGGATATTAGGGTGGGGATGCTTTTAATATAGGCTATACAATTACAAATCAATATGGAAAGAAGAAGCTCACTTCAGTGCCTATCTATCTCAAAAAGCAAAGTGTGGGGTTTTTGGATAAGGAATTTGGTTGTAAGCTGTTTTTGGAGAGAAGTGAAATAGTTATTTTCTCCATTTCCTAGTCTACCCTTCTTATTATCATTCTATTCCTCTCTAGCATAAAATTTGTGAATTTGTTAGGTAAAACATGTAATTTTAGGTTTAATTTAGTGAATTTATGCCATTACAAATTAGGTTTTTGAGTTTAATCTAATCGATTCATTTAATTATTCTTAAAATGTAATATTCAATGGATTTTAAATTTAAATCCCGATATTTGTCATATTTTCTTTTATCCTTAAATTTTACCTTCTTTTGTACGAAAAAAAAAGTTTAATTTGACAATATCTCAATTTTACCTTTTATGATTTCCCCGATACAAAAGTACAAAGAAATAGATGATAAAAAATATACTTTAACTATTATCTAATTATTTTGAAAATTATCGTTTTGACAATGTATAAATTTATATGTTATTAGCGCATTAAATATATTTTTTTATATGTATGCTTGGTTTTTAATATTCTAAATTTTAAATTAACACAAATGTCCAAAATTCAAAAACTTTAAACATATTATAAATTCAAGAAAGAAAAAAAATTGGAGTCCATGTTGTATATCTTGTTATATTATAGGCCTATAATTAAGGCTTGGTGCTACGTATTGCCCCACTAACTTTAATAATTAATTAGTTAACCACACTGAAAATTGAATCCCTTTCTATCAATCATTTATGCTTGTGGGTGATTTTGATAATCAAATTTTCTTATTGCCTTATTGGAAATGGGCTGTTCTATATAGCACTGCACTATATTTAATAATTTATGATTGTTTAATTATTTTTAATGCATTAATACTAATTTTTTTAATTTAATTGAAATGGATTTTCTAGACATTTTAAATATCGAAAGTGGGAGAAGAAAATTGGCAATGATTAATAGTAATCAAGTTTCCTAAAAGAACAATCTTGGTTGGGGTTGGGCGAGGGACGCCTGGAGATTGGTGTTCAAAATCATGGTTACGAGTTCAAAGAAGGGCTAATCACCTGAAAGAACGTGTAAAGTGGATGTCCCCACCTTCACCTACAAAGTAGACTTCGGCAACGGCCTGGCAGCCTGCTTGAGTTTTAATATTCTTCGTCTAATTAAAAATAATATTTTTATTTAAATTTAATTATAAAATATATAAATATTAATAAAAATATTTTTAAATATAATAAATAATTAATTTAAATGAACAGACTAAATTTAAGTTTAAACTTAAAATTTTAAAAAAATTAAATAAAAACTTGACTTCGTTCATACCCAGATCTACTGTAAAGCCACTGACCCAAAGTTCTGGTTACAATTTTTGCCTTCATAAATAATTAGCTTCGCTAGTGCAGAGTTGCTCTTGAATTGTATAGGTTTATTTAATTCGATATATGTAATTTATATTAAATTAAATTTAAATAAAAAATATTGTGATTTAAGTTAATTTAATTTAAATTATTATTTTAAATAATAAAAAATTATATTTATTTAAATTTAATTAAAATATTAATATAAAATAATTATTTAAATTTTATTTAAATAATAAAATAAATTTCGAAATCAGTTTCAACGTAATTTGACTTTGATTTATACATGAGAGCCCAAGTGCACGAGTAACCATGACAATGTGCTGCACATTGCATCAATTCCAATTCCAGTGGTTAAAAAGGGTAATTATTCACGCCTGGGGATATGAATGACACGGATTACATCATTTTAACATCGATTCAAATTGATAGTAATAATAATTTGGAGCTATAAAACACAATTTAACATCACTTTAACATCGATCCAAATTCGTGGTTAATAAGTAATTTTAAATAAAATGAAAGCATGTTTTAGACTTGTCAAATCCACGTTCACTCAATAATAATCAGATATAAAAAATAAATAAATATTAATATAAAAATATATTTCAAAGATCAAATTTCAATTTTTTTTTTAAACTTTTTTTTCGCACCCTTTGGAATCTTATCAATTCCTTCTCCAAAAAGTTATTAACAAGCTGATTGGAACAGAAGCAATGAGGTTTGGTAAAAAAATGACAAAATAATAAGAACCGAGCTACAAGCCACGACTCATGAAGTAGGTAGTTGCGCTAGTGGAAATCATTATCACCGTTGTACCTAACACACACCAAAAAAGAAAAAAAACTTCGACATGCTTAACTGTTTTGTTCTTTCATAGAACAAAAAGGATCTGATAAAAAAAAAAAAACAACATTAAATTTCCAGGGAATTGTGAGAGACCGGACATTGATTTGATAGCTTTAATTGTCTGAATTGGCTCACAGTTCAAATAAGGAAATTCATGACGAAATTTCGTAATAAAGAACATGACACTTGAAAGGGTCTTCAAATTCGGACACTGTTTCACCTAATTTAATGTAAGACAATATTACAAATCAAACGTGATACAAGCACCTTATCTCTTTGCTACTGACCAAACCACCGTTTCTTTAAAACATATGAATTGACCCATAGTTGTCGTATAAAATGATTGTGTGAAAGAGTTCGTTGTCTTAAACATGAAGTTTCTCAAACGTTATTAAAAAAATAAGTGCTGAAATTGATTGAATTAAGATTTGATGATCCGTTTAATCTTGTATATATCATTAGAGATGTTTCAAATTGATAGAAAATCAATTGAATCGATAAAAAGTTAAAAAAAATTATTTTTTTTATAAAAAATTATTATATATGATGAGATTTAAACTTTTAAATTCTTAAATCTTTCGTAAATATCATATTAGTTAATAAAATATATATTTTTATTAAATATTTATTATAATTAATACCTAATTACTAATTATTAAACTAATTAAACCGAATTGTCCGATCCGATTTCTTAAACATGTGCTACTGTTGTTAGAAATGGAAACTTTCAACTACTAGGAAGGCTTTAGAGAGAAGATCAAACGGCTGAAAAAGAAAGATTTAGAGAGGGGAATGGCGGGGTCTACATGTCTCAGATTTGAGGAACCATTTTTCAATCACCATCTTCACGACCTTAAACTCATACATATCAAATTGCCAAGAAATGAATATTTTAATTATTATCCCTTGTGCGATACAACAAAGTATTAATCATATATATAGTGAAAACAATGTGTAAATTACTTGTATAATTTGGCATTACCTAACCCTAATTATAATTATACCAAAGTCTAGGACATGTCAAATCTCTCATCGTCTTTGATTAACAGTGCTTTCAATAATCTAATTAGATGGTGGACCTATTGGTTATTTGATCTTATCTATCCAGCGACATGTTTCAAAGAAAAGGAAAGAACATTGACCTAGTTTTCAAATGTAGAGTTCTTGTGTTCATATTATCTCAACTTCAAATTTTAGCTAAATTTGGCACTCCCTTAAAAATCTTTTAGCAACTAAATCCATTTATTATCTGATTAAATATGATTTTAAAATATCAATGATTGTATGAACTAATTAATCTAAGGTGTGTAATTCTATACATATTTAGAGAATAAGATCATGCCACATCATTAAAAAATTTTAAAAATAAATAAAAATAATTTTTATTTTAATAAGATAGTATTAACTAATTTACTAATATTATATAAATTTATATATTATCAGAACATCAAATGACTCAAGATATACAATTTCATACGTCTTTAGAAGTCATATGACTACCATGCGTGCATTAATTTAATCAAACAGCTTTATCAAATTCCTTTTTTTTGTTATTAGTAATTGAAGGAATTGGATGAGAAAAATTAAAACTCACATAAGCCAAATTTAGTTGATACATAGGATGATTATTTTTAGCACCATTTAAGAATCAATAATACCCAACTTTAGATTTGTTCAGATCACGAGAGCATACATGGAAAACAGAAATAAGCATCGGGTAATTAATTAATTAATGCTATAATTTACATCAGAAGAAACATAGGGTAATTAATTAAGGTTAATTTTCATAAGTTTCTAGTGGAGATGTGTATCTAATAATATTCAAATTAAAGTTTGAGTAAGGGGATTTGCTTTCAACAACATTCCATCACTAGGTTAGTTAACCTAACATGTCCACTACATCATTAATCGTAACCAAATAATTGAACACATGACCATCAATCAAGTTGCATGGAAAGGACATTTATGTCAAAGCAAAATTATACTGTATAGTGGGTGGTCCAAAAACCTTGGCTTAATTTCCTTGGATGCTAATATAATATATATAATATATATGTGTGTGTGTATGTGTATGTATGCATGTATGTATCTGCTTTCAAGGTGGGATTTTGGAGATGTCCTTGTATTGGGACTGAAATCTTGTCATCAATCGTGTCTGAAAAAGACCAAAGTATGAAAATGAAACCAGCTTCTATAATGTCTTTTGTACAGTTTCATGAAGGAGAGATAGCGAAAATGTTTTTAAACCCTAATATATGCTAAAAAGCTAAACCTTCCACATCCGAGAAATGAAAGAAAATGAAATGTGAATGCAAAAGGAAAAATAAGGAAAAAATTACCCAAAATCAAAAAGCTTATGCAAGTAAAAGAAAACACAAGTTCTTGTTTTTTTCTATAAAAAAAAACATACTGAAGAAGAAAGCAAAAATTGTGTGTTTCTCGAATCATGTTGTTTTTTGAGAAAATTATTGTCGTGGTTGTTGTAGTTGGACGTAAAACAGCTGATCAGGATACCTGATCGCGCGTGCCGTCCGGTGCGCGAGACTTTAAGACCGACAGCGAGCGGGGCTGCCCTTACCTTTGCCCCTTTGGCCCCTGACTTTATCTGATGGAGTGGACGGGTAGCAGAAAACGACATAAACTGATTAGAGTATAATCACGTCGAGTCAAGTTTGAAGAATAAGAAATTCAAGTTCAAATTCGATTCAAAACTCATGGTTTAAAATTTGTTATTTAAAATTTAATTTGAATTGGATAGAATTTTATTTTTAAAATTTGGACTCGATTTAACAAAAAAGTCAATCACTCAAATTCGCTTGACTAAGATCATTTATCTTGTAAAAAAACTAGTTTTATATCCGTACTCAATTTCAAGCTAAATTATTCGTGCTTGAACTCGAGTTGAAATTGAAATTTCCTTAATATCAATTGATATTAATAAAAATATATTAAAAATAAAATATTTGATTAAAATCATTAATTATTTGACTCGAATATTAAAATACTCAAATTCAATTAACTTAATAATTCAAACTATTTAAATTTAAAAAAATTTAAATATTTTTAAATTAAATTCAAGTAATTTATGACTACGTAAATTCTCGCTTATCTAAAGCTTATGGTCCTACCGTCTTTGTCGGGGCACTGTTTGGGCAGCTTAGGAAGTTCGGGTAGAGACAATGGAGTCGCCGTCATCGTTGTTTGTGGGGGCAGCCTTCCCATCTCCATCGGTCCATGGGCCTCCCTTCTTATTTTTCCTTTTTGATTGCTCTATCACTATCACCTGCTGTATTTTGCTTTGTATTATTGTTTTATTTTCTCGCCTCTATAGTGTTTTGGTTATGATGAATTATTATTGTCAAATTATTGTATATCTACACCAAATTTGAACTTCAATAATTACAAAGAGTTAATTTATTTGTTTTCTTCTAAGATAGTGATAGTTTAATGTAGTTTCCGGGAAATTTAACAACTTCAAGGACTAAGGACTAACTTTTATCAGCAATTCACTACATTAATTAAATTTATATTTATGCCAAATTAACATTAAGGTGGCATCATCAACTCTCTTTCGTTGTAATGCATTAGAAATACTCCATGAGCCGATTTACTCGTCTGGTCCAATAGTTTTAGCTTGTCCGAGCAAAACTTTGGACATAATTATTTTAATTAAGATCGGTCCAACTTAAATTATTATTTAATAATAAAAAATATTTTTATTTAAATTTATTCATAAAAATATAAATATAAAAATAATTTTATTAATTTTATTAATTTATTAATAACAATTTTAACTTTTTAATTGAACTTAAATTTAATTAGAGTCCAAATAAAAAATTTAAAATTTTTTAAGTCGCAATTCAACTTGAATTATGGACCCCTCTAATCTGACTTATAATCATTTTAGGTGATTATCCCTATGGGCATTTTCTCAACGTACAAGAATAACTACTAGCATCTATCGATGAATTTAGCTAAAAAAACAGCAACAAGAATTCTAAGTAAGTGTATATATATTTATGTGTGTTTTGTGGGGGGGGGGGGAGGTGGATGGAATGATATGAAATGAAATGACATGACATGTCATGCATGATGTACCCATTGCTGCAAGAGATGTGGTACATTCCCACTCCCATTCCCATTCCCATACAATTCTATATGGAGCTCGCGAAGGCAAAGCTCCCATGTCTCCCCTTATGGGGCAGTGTACAGCTTTTCTGGGGTTCCTCACCCTTCGCTTCTTTTCTTTCTTTTTGTTCCAAGTGGGATAGCTACTTACCCTTCTTGGTTTCCTAGGGGTTAATAATATCACAAGAAATTAAATACCAGAAATTTTCATAAAATAATAAGTAATTAAGTCATTCGTAACTAATATCTACAAATACACAGTTATAAAATTTGTACAAGTAAACATAACTAATAATGTTTAAACTTTAAATTTGAAAAGCATCCAAAATTAATTAATTAAATCAATGAATGGCCTCCGAGTGTGGAAGAAAACAATGGAAAGCTGGGCCTACCATGAAAATGTATTATTTTACCTCAAAACAATTTTGCATCGATAGTCGTGTGAAGTGATCCTTTAGTTTAGTATTTAAAAAATTATAGAGAAAATTTTCCCAGTTAGCCTGCAATCATTGTGAATTTGTAATGGTGATAATGAGTCAACAAATTTGTATTTTAAATAGTAATTCCTACAGAACCCAAATGTATAAGGGATGCTGGGGGCTGAGATTTTCTGAAAGATAATTTATTTAAAATAGTTGATAACGATGGGATTTATTAATAAAAACAATATGACAAAAGGGAATCCAAGTGTTTCTGTTTTTTTTTTTTTTTTTCAATTTTTTATATAAAATTTATTTTATATGAATTAATTGAGTCAAATTTCAGGTTTGGATAATTGTTTTCCTTTATTGTTTGGATTTGTCTTGTTTCTGTGCTTCAAATGATGTTAACAGGATGTTTTATGCTTTTCCAATTAGATTCATTTTCTTGCTCCTTCGCTTCGAAGAACATCAAATATTTCATTCCTGGCTACAAAAAAAAAAAAAATTTGTCAGCATTTGGCCCAAAATCTTCAAATCTTAAATAACAGCTCTTTCACCTTGATTGCTGTAAATTCAAGCAAAATTGGACGACCTACCTGGCCTGGGGGGAAAATTTGACATAGCTGATCCATTTCAAACTAATTCAACAGCATTTTCTTCCTAATCTGGGACGGAGAAACATTCACTTGCTCCACATCAGCCAATTTGATGATCCACCTGCTTGGAAAACTCCCTTGTAGCTAGTACTAAGTATAAGAAAAATTCTTGATCTTATATAAAAATATATTATCGCAATTAATTGCTATAAATATCCACAACAAAAATCAATAACAAATAAAATCGAAATTGTAAAATAACAATTATAATTTAAAAGAAGAAAGAACAAGATATAAGGGGAATCTCTTAGAAAGTTGAAATATGGATGGTTCTTACACCCAACAATTCCCCAAGGGACCAATGGCTTTAACAGCAGTCAAATGTCAATCGAATAGGTCGTCCACAATGAGAACTTCAATGGAGGGTTCAGCCTGACAAAAATCTTAGCTAATTGAGGAGCAAAGATCCTTCCTCCAGAACTACAATAGATCATGCCTCTCTGGACAAAGCTGACACGTGGGGCGGTTCTTATTGGAGCTCTAGAACTTAAAAAAAAAAAAAAAGTTAGAGCATGAAGAATTTCTTGGCATAGATAATTTGTCACCCACATGTTTATTCAAATTTTCAGTTTATAAAATTTTTTTCAATGAAAAATCTTGGGTTTCGAATCTTTTGTTTATTCAGATTTGAGCAATAGAATAATCTTAGTTTAGATTTTTAGTTACATTGAGGTTTAGTAATGTGTGTGATTATACCAATCTTCCAGTGATCTCCATTTTGCAGATCCCAAGCAATATTGGAAAAAAGCATGAAAATGTCTGATATTAGTATCTAATGAATGCTAGTTTCGAGAAGAACAATAACTTTTGCAACTTTAGAACATGGATGCTAGAGTAATCTTTAGGGTCCAGTGGGATCTATTTGTTTAATCCGATCAAAGATTTGCTTGCAAAACCTCATCAGTTTGGATTGTTTAAAACCAAGAAAGTGACAAAGGGTTAAGCTGTTCATGGCTTAGCCATTCAATGAATCTGCTTGTTTCCGTAAGCCTTCAGCTGTTTTTCGTAATTCCTTTCCCAAATCAAATGTCATAGTCATTGAATCTGGCGTCAGTTGTCTATTAGAGCTTGACTGAGTAAATAAATGTTCGTACCATGTGAAGCATCTTTCACAGATAAAATCATAAAATTCGACGGTTTGAGGTAAACAATATCTTACATATTAAAATTATCTTTGAGGTACTAACAATATGTCATAAAAAACAATGGACCTTGTTAAAGTTGGGGAGGATGTCATGATTGTGGAGAAGAGACATGACTCTCACAAGTGCACAAAAATTCAACAAAGATCAAGCCAAAATGAAAAAAATCTTATAAATTGGTGCGGAGAGACATGTAGAACCAGTATTAGGAAGATTCCTGTAGAAACGTTTTAATTAAGTTCATCCACAAAATTGCATGAAAATGCTTAGATCTAAGTAGTGTATGAATCTGAGATATGAAATACGGATATAAGGATTGAGTTGGATGCTAACAACACAAATTGTATCAAATTGCTACATATATTTATTCAACAACCAAATTGCCAAGCTGCATAATTCCCACTGTATTCTAGAAGTTTGTAATGTCAGCTATATAAGCAAACATTAACGGCGATTTAATTCTTCTATCAAAATCAATGTACATTCTTTTTTCTAGAAGCTTGTGATCCGAATTCTATGAACATGCTTATTTGGAATCAAAATCAAAATCAAATTGATTTCACAGTTGTTGCTAGGATTACCATTTCTTATATCCAGGTCACAACAGCACAAACCGGATCAAATGGCACTGATCACTCACTAATTCATTTTGAAGTAAATTGAAACATGACAAAGACAATGAACCAAAACAGCAGATTCATTTGAGCCCATTTCCAGGGGTTGAAATGGCAAGATCAGGCCAAGAAAAGCAATCCCCAGCACCAACAGATCTAGGTTCTCCACCTTCAAACTGCCATGTGTTGTTCCCCATTCCTGTAGCAGCCCCAAGACTGGCACCACCACCACCAATGGCAGCTCCATCTCCCATTCCTGAAAAAGGCCACATTCTTCTTCCAAGCCCAAACCCAACATCTTCAAGTGCTGGGGCAATACCAAGCCCAAACCCACCTAGAGCCAGAAAACCAGGTCCCTGATGAGTATTCAACAATGAAGTAAAACTTTCACAACTGGTTCCAGTTCCACCCCCATTATTGCCCTTGGACTCGCCACCAACAATACCGAAAGTTCCTTGATTGGCTGAGAGTGGCAATAAAACATGGGTGGCAGTTAATGGGAAGTCGTTATGACTAGTGGTAGTGGTGGTGGTGGTGGCAGCATTAGTGGAAGAAATGACGGTGCCGTGGGTGGATATGGTGGTGGTGGTGCGTGAACGCTTTGCATTTTTCCTAGTGCCACCGCCAACAGGGATGTCCCTAAGGGTGCCACCATGAGTCCAGTAACGTCGACAGGACTTACAGAAATGGCGAGGCTGAGAGAAGTTATAGTTGTTGTAGTAGCAAAATTTAGTTTTGGTGGAGTAGCAGCGCGGACAAGGTAGCTGCTCTTGTTCTGGCGGTGGTGGGGCTCCCGTGTTAACTGCCTTGGTTAACCGCCTGTTTTGATCTCCGGAATCTGATGGCATTTTTCAGACAAAAACAAAGTGGGGCTTAAGTTACAGTGTCTCCTTCAAGTCTTTGTTTCTTCTTCTTGTTGGCTTAGAAAGTTCAAAGTGCTTTGGTGGGTGGTTTCGGATTTGCTTGTCGTGGGAGGGAAAGTGAAGGGGGGATTTTATTGGGGGGTGGGGGGGGGGGGGAAGAGAGAGAGAACGAGTGGCAAATGTATTTGTCATGATTGTTAAGCAAAGGTACGCGTATCAAAATTCACATAAATAACATAATTATTAATAAATTAAAATTTATATAGATATAATATTTTTAATATTATTATAATATATAAAAATTTATTAATATAAAAAAATATATGAGTTATTAAATTTATTAAAATGTGTTTTTATTCTATTTACTGTTTTTTTTTTGAATTTTTTGGCTTAGAATTATCAGATGGATAAGCAAGCAGTTAAACAAGGGTCCCATTTTTTTTTTTGGTTTTATGTAATGATTTCCACTTGGGATATATGTTATTAAACACTAATAGAAGACGACAAATTAAGTTCAACGATTGCTGCTTCTAATCCTAATGCCACAACTAAAAATATAATTAGATTGTTAAAAGTGATATTCAATGAATTTACTAAAGTTAAAATTTCAGTACTCTTTTTTTTTTCTTTTTATCTCTTATCATATCTCGTGTATGATATAAATAGGGTTCTATTTCTAGGTTCAAACAATTTCCTTTCCTTTGCTAGCAAAATCCAACTTTGAGCGACATTGCAGCATGCGAAGAAAACCGATGAGAATTTAAATCAATACTTACAAAAAAATAACACTAACATCCCAGCTGTGATATTTAAATTTTTTGTAGATAAATTTAAAATTCACTATATTATGTTAATTTTAATATATTAATTATTTATATTATGTGAGTTTTATTATATTTAAATATTTGTAAATGATATTTATATTATTATTTTTTATTGTAGTGTGTTTATATAGTACATTTTGATTGAGAGAGATTGATGGAAGGGGAGAGTGGAAGAGTACAGACAGAATGATGAGTGTCGGGGCAGCGTGGGGTGCAATTATTTGGGTCGGCCCCCTGATTTCGGACGCGTCATGTCTGCATCATATTCCTCCTCCTCCTCCTTACCCACACCCCTTTCTTTCCACTCTTCTTACCAGATTTCATTTCTCGTACAAACTGTTCTCATTTCTTCAGTTACCAAACAAAACTGTTCCCTCTTCTGGAGGACACTGCAGCTTTGCTCTCTTTCACATGCTTCACCGTTGATTTCTTCCCGTTTCTAAGCTCAGCCACCTGGAATCAAAGGATTGCCATTATGCAATACGGGTGCCACAGACATTATGTAATACGGTACAGTTGTTGAGGACGTAAGTTTTATAATCGTTTAAGAAACTTGATATTGTAATATATGTTACATAATAGATAAAATATAATACAAAAATTATAATTTTCAAAATAGTTCAGCCGAATGTTTTAATATTATGTTTCGAGGTCAAGTGAACAGTGTCCTACTATCATAAAAAAATAAATTCTGGTTATTGAAACCAAAAGCTTTAATATTTTATCAACTGATCTTACCATCGAATCCAATATTTTGATGTTCACTGGATTTGAAAATGGAAGGGTTGTGGGTAAATGTGGGGTTGGGGCTGGAGAGGGGTCGTCTTAGCCAGTGGCACGCGCGGGGCTCAATCGACATCTAAGTGTCTCCTGCACAACATGATGTGTTGCTGTCAAAATATAACAAAAATCCTCAGCCCCCTGTCCGATCCTTCTCAGTTATGTTTATTCGGTCGCCCATAATAACTGACATTTGCTTCCATTTGTTTCTTCGCTTCCCCTCTCCTTGTCTCAACTATCTCCTTCTTCTTTTTGGCTTTATCCTAGAGTTCTAGATTCCCTTCACAGCATACTTTTAATTTATTTAGATTTTTTCTTTATGATGAAGCCATAAATTTAAAAATAAAAAAATTATAAATATTGAGATTTAAATTTAAATTTAAGTTTGTTAAATATCTAATTTTTACAGAAATAATATAAATTAATTAAATTAAATTTTAAATTTTTAACTGTTAATATAGTAATTAGAAACTTTCCCATGACTTATGAAATGCAATTTCATTAGTAAAGTTCAAAGGAAATGACAAAAGATTTAATCATAATTTTTTTCATGTGAGGTATACTGAGAAGCAACATATAAGATAAATGAGGAAAGCTTTTGCAAATCTCTTTGGTATATTATATGCATCAATAAATTTTTATGACTATGATGATAACAATGAAAATAATTGATGGCAACTAAATGGAAGAACATGTCAAAAGCCTTCATTCATGACGAAATGCATCTCACTTCAATCATCCTAGTCCTATTACACCTATATATAGATGAGGTTACTTGTCCAGTAGGTACAAATCGATATTTAGGTAAGATTTTTACAAATTTTAACTGATTTAATTCAGTTTAAATTATTATTTATTAATAAAAATATTTTTATTTAAATTTAATTATAAAAATATATAAATATTAATTTAAAATATTATAATATTTTTTAAATTATAAAATGGATTGTGAAGTCAAACCAACTCTAAATCGGATTTGAAAAAATCCAAACCACTCCGCCGGACGAAGAGGATTAATTCCTATAATCTAAAGAAAATATTGTTTTTATTTTTATCTAATTTCTTGCAAGTTAACCTCATCCCAGCTAGTTTACCCAACTTCTTAGTATTTTTGGAGAAAATGTACCCCAAAAGAGAATATCTTGGAAAACACTACCATGACCATAGGTTAATTTAAAACATATCTTGGATCTTTTTGAGGAAAAATAGGTCATATATACATACATAGATATAATAAAGGCCCTATCCTACATATTTGACAAATTTAGGAAAAACCCATTTCCATGAAACATGCTTTACTTCCTTACACAAATTATGGTCCAACCAGAGGCAAAAGAACAGTTTATAGGTGCAAGAAAAAGACAACGAAAAACAAAGAAGAGAAAGGAAAGGATGGGAAAGTCTTGGAAGATTTTGTTTCTATTCTGTTTAGGAAAGTTTAAGAGAGGTCGGCAGACAGATAATTGTTATGTCACTTGATTTTGGTGTAATTGTCACATAAAGATATTTATTATTTATATATTTAAAATTTTTAATTTGTTTATATAATCATATACAAATACTTGTTATATAAAAATATAAAATATTAATATTATTTTTAGAAAAATAAGAATTCAAATAATATAAGATAAATGTTCACTTTGTATTTATAGAGGACAGGTGATATACGAGTATTATTTTCCTATCATTGTTAATATGATCAACGGAGGACTCATTAGCAATCAATCAGAGTTAAAGCCAGCTAGTTGTTTGGAGATCTATTCATAAGTCGTGATATTATTGTTTGAATATTTTTAATTTTTTCAGTTAAATTTTATTTAGTTATTATTTAAAAAATTAAAATATTATGTTTATATTAAATTTTTTATGTTTCATAATAACTTTAAATAAAAAACTTTTTAATAAATAAATAATGATTTAAATTAAGTTAACTTGAATTACTAAATTTCATGCATAAACCTTGCTCAATATCAGACGTACCTATTAAACCTGACAGGCTGCTCAACCCTTCACTCGTTGGTTTGCCTACAGGCAGTTAAGTCTTTGCATATATTATAGAAGGTTGGTAACCAGTTTTTCAGCAGGCAGACCAGGCCCTGGTGATTTTGTGAATAAAAATCTTCTATGAAAAAGCCGATCATCCACCCTCAACTCTTACTTTATGGAATCATTTTTCACATTTATTTAAGCTTAGAGTTAAATCAAAAGTTACAGCAAACATGGAGGATGGA
>JBBYHK010000002.1:8824760-8844409 GCA_038382065.1 Adansonia grandidieri
CGGGGGCATGAGGGAGATTACCGACCTGGAAAGAGAGGGAGAATAACAAGAGAAGAGAACGAAGAAATAGAGCTATAGCCGCAAAGATGTACTCTGGCCTTCGAGCTCAAGGCAACTATAAGCTTCCTGAACATTTTGACAACAATGAGGTCTTCAAAGCTCTTTGCTTTGACGCTGGGTGGATCGTTGAAGACGATGATACCACTTATCGCAAGGTTTTGGGTTTTAATTTCTTCATTTTACACTTGCAGATCTACATGCATGCATTATTTCGATGTTAAAGTTTGATTTTTTATAGTTTTTCTAAAATGGGTTTTGATTTTTCTTTGGTTTATTGTGTTTTTCTTGTGTGTTTAAACGCTTTTAACTTGTTTAATGTATTGAAACTCTGGTTCTCTTACAATTTCGGGAAACAAATTGAAGAACAGAAAAAGGGATCAACTTTTTTGGTAAACCCAACTACGTTAAAGTTTCACCATTTCACTAAGACTCTGATCAAGATTGATGTTTTGATTCTTCTATTAACTAGTGTTTGTTGCTTCATCAATGTATTTGGGTCACATTGTTCTTATTTCCTTTTGTAGTGGCTTTGATGCAGGGATGTAAACCACCTCCATCCGAGCTCGAAGGGGCCTCAGATAACATCAGCGCATGTTCATCTATTCAACCAAGTCCACATTCTTCGTCTTTCCCAAGTCCCGTGCCTTCCTACCTTGCCAGCCCTTCCTCCTCCTTATGCCCAAGCCCGACTCGTTTCCCTCGACCTGCCTTCTTCCGTTCCTCCGCAACATTGCAGCCTTCCCTAATAACCTCCCTCCTCGTACAATATCCAGTAGTGCTCCGGTAACCCCACCTCATTCTTCCCCAAATTCTAGAAGATCTAAGCTTAAAGCTGACTGGGAGTCCCTTTCCAATGGTTCCTTAAACTAGTTTCGCGGCCACCCACTTTTCGCTACCTCAGCTCCATCTAGCCCCACAAGGCGGCACCACTACACGCCAGCCAGTATACCAAATGTGATGAGCCTGATGCCTCAACCGTGCCCTCTGGTCGCTGGGTGAGTTTTCAGACAGTGGCATCCACAGCAGCTGGAGCTCCTTCTTCACCTACTTTTAATCTAGTGGAAAGGGCGGTTGAACGGGATCCTCTCCAGGATAGTGTCACTGGGCCTGGAGGGGTGACCTGGGGGACAGTAACAGAGACGGAGAGAGGCTTAGAGTTCAAATTCGAGAATGGTAGAGTAAGACCTTGGGAAGGTGAGAGAATACGTGAGCTTGGGGTGGATGATCTGGAACCTACACTAGGAACTAGCAAGACCTGTGCATAAGCTTCCATTAAAGAACTTAAACCTTTCATCCGAAAGTGATTTCATCTAGGTTTCGGTTTTAACGAGCTGTATGGTGTGCCATATTTGAAGTTTCCTATTTGAGTTCTTGCATCGTTCAGATATCACCATCCCAATTGCTTGCTCTGGCCTATCTTTTTCAGATTTGTACCGCTTTAAGCTCAAGGAGACCTTGCAGAATCTAAGAGGCTAAGCCTAATATTGCATTTCTTTGCCTAGGAAGGCAGTAGTTACTGCTTATCAAGGATCAGTCAATTGTAGTAAATATCACATCTGAATATCAAAGCGAATATATTATAGTAATTATCACATGTAAATATCGAAAATGAATATATTATGAAACCAAAACATACTATCTCAAATAATTTGATATTTTTCTCCAATGATTTAATTTTTATCTCAAATTAAGCTTAAGATTTACAATGAAACTCAATCGAGCTTGAAGCTCAAGTCAACTCGAAGCTTCTTACCGTTAGAACTTGGCTTAATTACACCTATAGTCCTCTTCTTGTATAGGTGGTCAACCAGCCACATGTAAGAGAGAGAGGTCTATCATGGGGTAAATTTTGAAAGGTAATGAAATAACTTGCAAAACAACAAAATAGAAACTCTCCGATTTTTACTGTTTTAAGCATTTAACTTAAAAAAAGATTAGCTATAAGCAGAATGGCCAACTTTGATATAAGATCACAAACATCCCATATAAAATAGATGCAGAAAACACTATTTATTCCATAAATATCATATCATATATAAATTAGTAAACATAAAATCATTTACAAAACAAGTCCCATATTTGGTTCTCAACAAAGCATGGAAAAAAGAACCAAGGCCCTTAGGCTTTTTGAAATAAGACATATCATGCACTTATAGGTTCAGTCGCTTTCTTCAGCCAATCCATCTCGTTTTTATCCATGTAAGGCGCAAGAATTTCAAGACATTTTGAATGGTAGGTATTCACCCACTCAATCTCCTCGGGTGTCAAGAGGCTCAAGTCAATTAACTTTATCTGATATGGTGCCTGAAACATAAGATAAGCGCTATTAAAATCTAAAATTCAGCCCTCTTGGAGAAGGATACGCATTGAGCGATCGAAGTTTGACCTAAAAAATAAACCCTCGTATTCAACAGCCTGTGACAACTTCGAAAATACTTGCAGTAGACATATGAAATGGAACATTAATAATATGTCTTGAGGAGACCATGATAATCTATCAACTAAGTTACAGAAGCCTAAAATAATAGTCTAGAACTGTTATTTGCAATGAGCATGTGAGCCCCGAAAAATCTTTGTGTGCACATGCACAAACAAACACGCATGCAATCATGGTTGATAGGAAGAGAAAAGATGAATAATTTACACATAACGACAAACTTACCCATGTGATATGCTCAAATGATAAATATCCCTTATCGCCGAAATTGAATTTGGTATCAGCTTCCTTGATAATAAGTACATTCTCTAATCTTATACCAAAGCTCCCATCCTCATAATAGCCAGGTTCTAGGAAATGGAATTTCCAAATAGAATTAGTAAATGCTCCAGCTTTTTAGTAATGACACATTACTTTTCCGGACAGAGCATACACCAAGTAGTATTTTAACATCAAGAAAATAGAATTCTTCAATTAATTAGAACTTTATAATGATGCTAACATATGCAACAAGAACCACAACCCGCAAAAGGGGACCAAGACTGCTTGCACAAAAGACACAGCTAAGAGTGACTGCCCGGGCAGCATTAAATAAATGCTTAGAAACAGCTATGTGTGAAAAGCTACGAGTAAACCAAGCATTAAAGCATTAAATACGGAAAGATAAAGGAGAAATGAAGGGAAATCAGGATAAGGCAGACAAAAATACTTTGTCAAGTAGAATGAAAATTTTCGGACAAAGTTAGATTTATAAGGCAGGACTAACAATACTAACCATCTGTTACTGTCATGGAAACTTGAAGTGGCACATTGCGCGCCTGAGGTCTGAAACTAATTAGATGTGGCCCTGGTCCAAGTAATTCAACCGGGAGAAAGAAAAGTTAAATGAAAAGTTTCATTGAATTAATGGCAACCCTAACTTTGGCGAGGGAGTGTAGCTAATTGCTAACCTTCATGAACATTAAGGTAAGAACCAATTCCATGACCTGTACCATGTCGATAATCAAGACCATACTTCCACAAAGGAATTCGAGCCAGAATATCAAGTGCATTTCCTACAAAAAGCAATCAATCAATCAATCAGAATGATTTTTATATATATATATATATATGATATTGGAGTTTAGACAAATTCTACATGACATCAAGCAAAAATGTTCAAATAACTATGGAATAATTAAACAGATAAAATAGAGAAAACTTTTAATACCGTTTGTCCCATTAGGAAATCGAGCATTGCCCAAAGCAATATGGCCCTTGAGAACCTGCATGGAATCCACTTATTAAAGGCTTTAAGTTCAGGAAGAATAGGAAATTAAATACGTGTGATTCTAAGGAAAGAAGAGAAGCGGAGCCCAAGCATCTTAACATATCTTTATATCAAGCAGTACCCAATTAAAAACAAAAAACCAAAAAAAAGAACTAGTCTAAAGAGTGATAAATTTTGCCTGCCAATATGTTGAACATTCTTTAACTGCCTTAATGCAAACAAATTGGGTTGACTTGTATAAGACAATCACAACCGATAACTGATTGGATATCACCACAAATAATTAATGTCGCTTTATTCTTACAAAAATATCAATTTTTTCTTTAAACTACATTTAACTTAATTTAAAGCTTAATATTTATTGTCAAATATAGATAAGACATCCAAATCACACTATGGTTACTATCACATGTCACAATCAATCATGTGACACATCATTTCCCAGGCAAAAACAACAAAAATGCCTAGAGATAGATATGCGGTTTGTATTATCAAATCCACCAGGGGCTTTGGAAAAATGAGCACATCAGAATTTAAAATTAGCATAGTGTGTCAAAAAGGAAGGTGTACATAGATAACTGATGTGAAATATCCAGAAGAGAAATGCAACAGAAGCCACTTACAGAGGTATAGCAAGCCTTCTCATGTGCTGAAGGCTTTCCAAAATGAACTGTCCGAGTTATATCAGTTGTTCCATCTAGATACTTCAATGATGCCATCCATGTTATCAGTTATGGAATTAAGAATCAGAGCTAAGAATCTAGAATAAAAAATAGTTGGCATTTATTGATAGTTTTCATTAATGGATAGAAGTAAAATATTAGGATTGGATAGCAAACCTGAGCTCCTGAATCAAATAGATAAATGCTATCTGGATCAAGCTCAGCACACGTTTCCTTCTGAGCTGAGTAATGGATGATGGCCGCATTTGGACCAACCGAAGAAATAGTTGGAAAACTTAGGCCTCTAAAGTGCTGCAATTAGTAACATAGAAACAATTTTTGTGACATGAACAAGTACAAATGAATGCATAACATTTAAGCAAGAACTGGAACCTACAACATAGAAATAATTTTGTAACATGAACAAGCAGAAATGCATGCACAACATTGTAGCAACATCTGGAAACAAGAAGCACATTTCACGCTAAAGGTTTTAAAGTTGGGACTCTTAGGAAATTGTTAACCTTCACATGATGCTCAAGTTTACAAAACAAAGTTACTGTGGGCTGATAACAGACACAATACAAAACAATTAGTCACTAGGAATACAAGAATTTCTCACTTACATTTTATCATTATTGCTATACCCAAGATATCATTTCGACTAATTTTCCTTATTACCATAACAAACCTTTCTCAAAAGTATTGTTACCTCTTTTGAAGCACGAAATCCCTCCAACTTATCACTAACGGTCACCTCTGTCAATTTCAAAGTTTCCCTGCATGGTTCATTCCAATAGCATGAAAAACCACAATGACTCAGTCCATCTCTAGCTCAGAAATTTTTGTTTGGGGGGGGGGGAGCCTGTTTGGTTTCAGGCTCAAAAAACAACAAATGAGCAGGGGTGAAAGAGAGGGAAGATATCAACTTGCAATTCTTTAACTTACGATCTTTTTTTGCTTGCTCCCTCCCCCTCCACGAAGTAGCCCGAGGCCCCATAAATCTCTTGCATCTGAGGATTTGAAAGAGAAATAGCATGACTTCCACCCCAACAACAGCCTAAATCTTGTTGCATATATTAAGAAATATTTTACTTTGATAGAAAGATCAAATCTAAAACAGATGAGGATAGAATCTTAAACAATCAGATTGAATATTTATCGATTTTCAAGAGAATATAATATAAATGATACAGTTTTATACCTGTTTATCCAACCAGACAAGATATTGCACAACAGCTGCGCCATCCCGGATATGTGCATTTCTTAATCCATCCAACTCAACTGGATTCTGAAAATACGAATTTGTTGATAATGATAAATTAAATGAAACATGATCAAATAGAATGTCTCTTTAGATTTTTAAAGATTCTTCCAGATAAGTAATGCCCTCTTCCCTTTTTTCTTCTTTGTGGAGACGGAATACGTTTGTTATTCAGGATCAGTTCATGTGTATTTTACAAGTAAACATCTAAAATCGAAGTTGTTCTAAGTTCTCAAGAAATTGTTTTCAGAATATCAGAAGAGACATTATATAAATATATTTTTGCACTTCTATAGTAAGATTAAACCAGATAGGAAGCGAATGGACAACCTTTAAGGCTTTAGCGAGGGCCAAAGGTGACTGCTGCAGGAGCACCTTATTAGCATCTAGTTTTGAAAACAAAGCATAGCAGCATGAAACAGGATCAACCCATATAAGATCATTATAGTTTTCTTCTGCTTCACGTGTATCATTTTCACTAACACCATTTCGACCAGAAACTCTTATGTCCTCATGAAGCTGATTAGAAGCCAACAATGCAACATCTGAGCTCACTGCATCATACTCCCGAACTTGAATCCCATTCTCTTGCATGGAAGAGCTTGCCTGCATTAACATACATGTAATCAATAAACCTTAACTTCGATCTTCACTAATGGTGGGTGTAATAACTCATGAAATACAGAAAATACCAATGAATGAATAAAAAAATGAAAACTCGAACAAACTAAAATATTTGAAATCCTACCTTAGAGGAAACCTTCCTTTTGTCCACATAAAGGAAAGCTGAGTTCAATGTTACAACAGCAAATGCATGAACAACCGGACAGTAAGAGACATCGCTCCCACGGATATTATATAACCAAGCAACCTACAAAGTAGCTATTTGAACTGAAAAAACCACTGCTAAACAAATTCCATTAGGCCAACAAGTTGATAAACCATACCTCATCTAAAGCTGTGACGATAATTCCACAAGCCTTTTCATTCATGAGCTTTTCCCTCAAATCTTTCAACTTTTCAGCAACAGAACGACCAGCAAATTCCAAGGGATGAACAATAACTGGATTAGTTTTAGCAGGTGGCCGGTTTTTCCAAACCTCGTCAACCAAATTGGTTGAGGTTTGAACTAATTTCTGTTGCTTTTTTGCAAGAGCACGTTCCCATCTTTGAGCCGTATCCACCGATACACACCAAGGATCAACCCCAATAGCTGCCTCCCTTGGCAAATTCTATATTATTATATTGAAAGAAATTAATAAAAGTACCAAAATTTGAAGCACAAGATTGAATTTCAAGGGAAAATGGTAAATTACATCAGACATCCAGGCATCAACCGAAGGATCTTCCCCGATACGCATTAGTTGCCATTCATCACTAAGCTGCAGCGTCGCTTGCAAGAAATATCGGCCGTCCGTCCATAGCCTTGCTTCATTTTTTGTAATAAGTGCCAATCCTAAAATATTTTCCAAAATTAATTATATTAGATCATCTTTAATAAGATAATTATTATCATTAATTATAATAAGAGAAAATTAAAAAAATAGAGACCTGCACTTCCGGTGAATCCAGAAACGAATTCGCGCCTTTTATCCCGAGAAGAAACATATTCACTCTACAAAACTCGATTCAAAATTAAACAAATAAAAAGATTTTGAAACGATGAAAGGAATTACTACTTTTTTTTTTTAAGTATTTTTTACCTGGTGATAATCTTCAGAAGGAACGACTAAGGCATCGAGGGGAGGAGAGTGCAAAGCCATTAAAGATCTCAAAGAAGCAAGTGTTTCCGCCATCAGAGAGAGAGCGAGCGAGCGAGCTTTCGTTGAAAGTTTTTGAAAAGTTTTGAGTTTTCTTCGGATAGAGAGCGATCGATTGTGATCGTTTTATAGAAGTGGGGAACCCAGGGAAAATGAATGCTTAGCTCAGGAGTTGGGAGTTTCGTTGGACACTCTGTAACTGAGCTGAAGCCAAGGAAGTCTCAATTTGGGTGAAAAAATAACATTTTAAAAAAATAGTCTATTTAATTTTTAAAAAAAAATACTATAAATTAATCATATTTTTTTAAAATTAAAAACCAGAGGCAGCGACAGTCACAGTGGTGCGTTAACCAAACGCCCAGAATTTTAATCTTAGCTTTAAAAGTGAAGGATAATAGTAAACAGTGGTATGTTCTTTCTCTGCAGGGAAGCGAATCCAACACAATATCAGTATTCCCCTGTTCTTCCCCCATTTTAATACCGATGAATTCAAACTTCAGAGTGATTTCGAATAACTAAAAAAAAAAAACAGAACTTGAAATTTTTATTAAATCAAGCTTTGATTGAAATACACCGAGAAAATTAAACAAACCAAGAATCCAATTCCCACATATATAATCTTATTTGATTAAGCCAAGACAAAGAATATAATATCAAATACATCTTTCTCCACTAAATGGAATTGGCTTTAATGGAAGAAACGATACAAACTTAGGTGACATCAATGTTCTTTAGAAGATTCGAAATTTGAAAGTAAGATCTATAGCATTGATTAATTGCTAAAAAATATAGGTCTTAACTTATAAGTTTGTGATGGAAAGTTACTAAGATAAATTTGTTTGGTTAGGTCTTTTATATCCCTAGATTGAGAAAAACAATTATTCTCCTATTAAATTTAGTCTTTTGTAAAATTTACAGGTCATAAGATCAACGTAATTATCTCATAATAATTTATCGTATCTTCAACAAGTAAACTTGATAGATATTTTAATTTTATGTAATTATTATATTAAATATCATATACAAATACGTATTATAAATCGATATACATCTTTCATCATGACAAGTACATAATCTATTTGTTTGTTAGTGAGTTTAAGTTGGTTGATGACCTTTTGGTTGAGAGGTGACAAGGAAGCTGAAGAGTAAGAGTTGAAAATTGAAATGGTAGAAGAACAAAAGTCGCATTTATGTTTTGAGACGTGTTTTCTTATATCAACAAAGTGTTTTGAGGCCTGCTATCTTCCCTCTGGATCCCGTTGAGAAGAATGTTCTTACAATTGAGCTTTGGGAATCTTGTTTTTTGCACTAAAGTGTGGGCTACGAAATCCATAAAATGAAGCTCATAACACATGGTCTCGAGTGAGTTCCAAAATAATGGTCCATAGAGGAGGGGCCTAAAAATCCAAGATACAAAAGCCCGTAGAAGTTGGGAAATATGGGATTGAGTTTTAAAGCAATGGCCCATTTTATTGGATTGAATCAGGAGTGGCTGCGGTTAGAAATCACTAATACAAAGCCCATATTGTTAGGAAATGATGGGGCTTGGATTAAAAGTGGAAAGCCTTTTTTTTTATAAAAAAATTTTAATCTGAGAATAAAATAAAAATTACAAATATTATAATTTGAATTTAAACTTATAAAATATTATTTTTAAGGGCACTGATGAATCAAATAAATTGAAACCTAAGTTTTTTTAATATGATAAAATGTAGTAAAATTTAAGTCTACAACACATAAGTTTTACACGAAACTATTATAGAATAGTATCTTTATTTTATGGGAAAACTTAATCAGTACGTATAAATATTAATTAAGATTTTAAAAATAAAAAATAATAATAATTTTTTAAAATTTCATAAAAATAATTAATTAGGTGTAAATAAAAGTCTCAATTGCAAACATATATGAACTGATCTAAGCATTAAATTCCTTTCTTATATCGACATGACAATGTTAAAAAAATGAAAAATTCATTTAATGGTATCAAGCATTTTTATAAATTAAAGGTGGGATTCATAATTTTTTCATTGAAATTATATGTAAATTGCTGTCTATAACTTCCACAGAGAATTATAAATTTTGAAGAAAGTGTAATAAAAAAAAAACATTGGTTTTTCACACTTTCAGAAAGTTTTGAGGTCAAAGGAATTGCAGACACTTTGGTTATTACTTAATCTTCTTAAAAGTTGAAACAGTTAAAATAAATTTCTTATCGAGATGACAGGCGAGGATGGAATGAAGAAGAAATAAAAGCAGCAGCTGCCTCGTCAGGGAAGCAAGGTGGCAATATGCCATGGTTATATATATGGACCACCGAATGAGATATTGCACAATTCTGAAGAACCCAAAAGGTGCCACATAACGTTGTCGTCGGATCTAAGGACATTTGAGTCCTGAAAGAGAAATCTAGGCAGGCCTTTTATAGCGAGAATCCATAGCTATATCCCACGGCCACACCCTTTTTCCCAAGATGACAAATTTGTTGTAATCAATCAAAATGCAAAAACGCCGATGAAAAATATTATAATTGTTACCAAAAGCTTCGTCAAGGGAAAGAGAGACAGCATCGAATTTGTTCAATTTTTATTTTAAATCAAATTTAAATTAATACCGAGTTGATTTAATTATGGCAGGCTAGCAGCAATCTTTATCTAGGCCTTCAACTTTAATCATTTGTTCAATTAAATTTTTAAAGATAAAAGAGAATTCGGAAAATGCTCAATATCGTTTAAAACTTACCTGATTGAATTGAATTGAATTTAAATAAAATTTTAAAAACTCAACTTAAGCTAATTTATTACGAAAGCTTACTTAAATCTAATCCAACTGAGCTCAAATAAGTAAATAATCGATATGTCTCATTTCCATCTAAACCCAAAGATATAAACTTAATTGTTGGAAATTAAGATTTTCTTGCGTTCAAGTATGGGAAATAATCCTGCTTTATCCATGTGTGTGTGTGTTTTTCTTTTTTTTTCTTTTTTAATTTTTGCACTTTAAATAAAGTGAAAGTGACAAGTTTGCATTCCAAATACAATAAGAATAATACAACCTAATTTTCATTTTAAGCTCTTAACTAACTCTTTTTCACCGGGCAAGATATGGGTTAGGTTTCAAAAATTCATTTATGATTATTTCTTTTCCAACTCGTTTTGGTTGTCACCATGTTGGACGAGTGGCGCACTTGTGCTACTGCCTACTAGTGGCTCATTTTAATACATTCCACCACATAAATTAAGGCTTGAATTGAATTAGAAGTTTAATTACAATGCTACATTTAAAGTCATAACCCACCTAGATGATGACTTAGATTAAGGCGTAATTCAAGGGTTAAAAAAGTAGAAGAAGAAGAAGAATAAAAAAATCCATCCTCCAAAGCCAAAGTCGAGTCCAGTTGATTTATACAATCACCTTTAATAGATATCATAGAAGAGATTTGTAGTTTGATTTCAACATTTGTAACCTCTTTTCTTAATTTTAGATTATGACTTTTTTTGTATTAAAAAAAAAAGAACGTATCATTTGAATTGCTAATTTAATAGGTTATGTATCTTCCATTGCTTTTTCAATATATTCTTATATATGGTTAATTACCGCTTACAAGTACATCTTTTCTAATTAATTAATGAATTTTATGAGCATATATGATAATGACAAATATATTGAAAAGTAGCCTTCAACTTTTTAGCCCAGTGATAATAACAATGTTAAAGAAGCATGTAAGTTTGAATTCAATTTCAAATATCATCTTTTTTTTTTCTCAAATATAAGTACTAAAAAAAGATAAATATAGTGAAAATAATGAATTGGACCTAACTCTAACCCTAATTTAAAGAGGCATTGAAATGGGGCATGAAGTTGTATAGACTAGGAGTGAAGAGTCTTTTAGTATGGAAAGGGGGGAAATGTAAATGAAACAAACAAAATTGACTTCAAGAGAGAACAAGAGGACAAGAGGAGCTGATTGATAAGCACTAACGTTACTCTAGAGACACGCATTCCTCTATCATGGAGGATTAATTGTCAACATATATTTAGAGATTTGGGGGAGGTAAGGAGCCCATTTCAGCTAAGGGACAGATGAAATTGTAGAAACAGAAAATTATGGGGGGTTTTTCTGAGTTTTATGGGGAAAAAAAGTACAATATTCCCATCTATCACGTGAAAGTACCGATTGGTCGAAATATAGAAGAAAAGGAAAAACCTTTTCTAGTACAAAAAAAATGTCTAGCTAGGTTCATTTATCCCGGTGCAATGTTTATGTCATCATGCCCATAGTTGAGGCAATAGAAAATTTGGGTTACGTCTTTTTTGCAACGCAGGACTCAAAGAAACCCTAGAAAGGAAATCTGAATTCTAAAAATTGGTAAAATATTAATGTTATCATTTTTAGAAAGTTATATGAATACAAATTTTAATATTTATAATTTTTTTATTTTTAGATTGTGATTTTTTTATAAAAAAATGTTTAAAAAAAGAATCTGTTAGCTCAAATGTTGATGTAGATGAAGACAATTAAGCCTGCAAAAGAAAATACTATATATGATTTAAGTAAGATGCTTAGATGTTTAGGGATTGGATTTTCCTTAATCAAGGGGTGGCTTTCATTAGCCAAATTGAAAAAGAATGGAAAATCCAATTGCCAATAGTTGTTTAGCATCTAATTCGAGATGGAAGACGGGGAAACAAGAGTTGGAAGTGTCGGGTTAAACAGGACAACCATTACTTTAAGCACTTCATTATTTAGTCAAAAGAAAAACAAGCAAACAGGATTATTTTTTATGATAATTTAGGGATAAAAAAATATTTGAAATTGAATCAAAGTTTATATATTAACTCTAATTCACTCCTAACTATTAGGATAAGAGATTGTCAGCTAAGGTTTATTAAATCAAAAGGAATCATCATTCCTATGCCATGTGCATCTTCCTTAGCTTAGCTTTATCTTTTGTTTTTCTTGGTAAATCAGGTTCGAGGATGTGGGAAAAGGTTATAACTATAAAAATTAAAACTTTAAATCTACTAAATATTATATTTTAAAGGTAATTATAAAACTTAATTAGATTATATCTCAAGTTCCACAAAACAACTAAGCTAAATATTATGCCATCTTTCTTTTCTTTCATTATTTCTTCCACTAAACAAACAACAAAAAGTATAATTCAATTAAGTTGCTAAATTGGAGAATCTCTCTCGTTGTTGCTGGTTTCATCCTTATCCTTTCTTATACCACTTTGGCTGCACTAAAGTAATCCAGGTTTAACCTTGGTAAAGAGGAAAGCAAAAGAAGGCATTGCAAAATTTATTTTTCTTTGGCCTAAATTAAACACCAACTTGATTTAAAAGCAAAAACCCGTTCCTCTTCTTCACTTAGCTAACAAGAAAGCAATATATAGTAAGAGCTCCATCTTCTTCACCAGTTTTGGAATTAAATCCCCAGTTAATGCTTTTCTTGACAGACTCTTGATACAAAAAGCCTTGGCCAATTCAAGCCACTTTTAGAGACATGATGGGGTCATCGATTCAAGCCACTTTAGAGACATTAATGCTTTTAGTAGCTGCATTTCTTGAATTTGCTTTAATAGATAGTGTTATTACCCAAAGCATTTTGCTCATAAATGTATGGATTCTTTTAGATAAGATAATGAGAACTATACCTAAAAATGCCTTTAGAAAAGCATTTGCAATTTGAATTCTTGCAAACATTTTTTGGTTAATTTCTGGCGTTTTCTAACATCATAACTTTTGTTGAAAATTTAAAATTTTATCCATTAACGACGTTTATGAATAAAAATATTGATATATTCTGTTAAATAGCGACATTATTTTTAAAAACGTCGCCATAACCCTATATAGCGGCCAATATTTATGGAGGAAACGCCAATGTGTTTATATGTTTTATTATCACCTCCAGGCTTCAGTTTACTACTATATTTTTATATTATAAAATGTTTAAGTAAATATACAGCAATGGCAGAATCAAATGTCGGTTAAAATGGGATCTTAGAGAATCAAATCAACATGTTATAGCCATTGACATTTGAATAAGGCTTTTGATCGGGTGGGTTTCAGGCAGAGAAGTTACTAGTCAGGTTGGGCTTCGATCTCTAATTTTTTATATTTTTTATTTAAATCTAAATAAATTTAAAAATAAACATATAAATAATATAATATATTATAGATAAAATAAATAAACATAAATATATAAATAAATTATTAAATTATTATATATTCTAATATATATAATAGAACATATAATAAGATTATATAATACAACTTAAAAACTTAATTTATTATTCATAAATAAATAAAAAATAAAAAATATTTATATATTTTTATAATTAAATTTAAATAAAAATATTTTTATTATTAAATAATAATTTAAATCAAATTAATTTAAACTTAAAAATTTATTTAAAATTTAATTAACATAAAATTAAACTTATTAAATCGAAGGTACGAACTAGTCTTGCGGAAGGAGGGGGAATCAAATCACGCGGATGAGTTAGAACGGGGTGGTGATCTACTTTTCCGGGGGTTTTGACACGAATTAAAGCGCGTTACTGTTTTGGTTCCCCAGGTGCATTCCCTTGCCACGAAAATCAGTCTTTGTCACCCTCTCTCTCTATCGAACCTCTCCTATTCTATTGATCTTTTCACTATGTCTTAGATAGCTTGAATTTGGGCTGCGTTAGACATCATCAATCCCCTCCTTCGTGAAAGTGAAAACTCTGTACTTTCTCAAAAATATATACACATATTTTAGTTTATTTCATATTTGTATATAGAAATATAAAATTAAATAATGATTATAATATAATATTATAATTATTAATTTTTATAATTTTAAGTTTTTTATTGTCAATATTTTACTATAATAATATATTATAAAAGTATTCATCTGTAATTTTAATAAATTGAGTAAAAAATATATTCTCAAGTGTAATTTAATAATTTTGGATAGAAAGTTGAACGAAACCTTAGGGTTTGGAAACAGGTTTTCTTTTAGAGTTCTCGTTGCCTTTCTCAGTAACTTAAATGCTGTTTCAAACTCAAAATTGTTGAACCAATTTAGCACATTAAATATCATGATATTCTTGAAAATTATAGTCGACAAAGGTGAAACTAAGAGTAAAGCCTACACAGACATGTATTATATTTTTCTTTTTCTTTTTTTTTTTATTTAGATGATTTTGATTTGCAGATAGAATTAAGGAAAGCAAAATAAAACCAAAAAACTCCAGTCCATTACTCTAAAAATATCAATCAAGCTCCGTGAGAAAATTAATCATTATAGATTAGAAAACAACAGCATCTTTTCCATATCCTGAGACACACACTATAGGCAGAGCCTTTCGTACAAAGCAGGCTGTGTCTGCGGTTGCAAAACCCCTTAAGCCACCCGCCCCACCCCCCGCAAGCTAGCTAACCAAGTTGGTCCTCGTGCCTGCCTCTCTTAGCCCTCTACTCCAATCTAAACACCGTGCCCATTTGCATTCTGGCCCGTCGCCTTTGCAATTAAACCTTTGCTCTTGATGATGTTCCCTCGAGTCCAGCTCTATTTCTTTTCATTTGCCTTTTTTTTTTTTGTTCACATGAAAAATTTCAAACTTTTTTCAATAAAATAAAATAACATAAATTATTAATATGTTATTAAAAAATTATAAATACCATAAGAGATAAAAATTGTAGGCAAGTCCGAGAGACAAAGTGTTCGTGTCCTTCTCCTTCACGACTCCACTCGAATATTATCCCGGGCTAGCCATGCTATCTCTGCAGTAAGAAACAAGATGGATATTTATATTATGAATTTTCATTAGGTTAGCATAGCAACAAAATGTTGTTTGGATATGCAGAAAATGAGGGACAAAAGTTTGCGGCATGTCTTCGGGCATAGTTTCACTTTATTAATCCTGCAAAGGTGTTTCAATGATAAAGAGATAACAGAAACAAGCTGATATTATTTGTCAAAATTTTTGTCTGATCATGGTTCAGTTCTTCATTTCTTCTGTCCTTTTTATCTTTCTAAATCCTTTACAAAGCACACAAAAAATATTAAATAGAAATAGAAATTCTACTAGCAATTTTCTTGTGCTCTAAACATAAGGTTGTTTCAAATCTTGATTTTTTTTAAAAATATATATATGAGAAATTCTATCAACTTTGCCAAATAAATTTTTAAAAACAATAACCAGAATTATTAGGATGACACGTATTCTTTTTTGAATTTTTTTACTCTATTTAATCATTCAAATGTTCAGTGAGATTTTATTTATTAAAATGATTAAAATAGATAACAATAAAATTTTGGTTAATTTAATGGTTAAATTACAAAATAAAAAAGTGATTATAAATTTTATCGATTAAATTAATAATTTTTTTTTCATCCTTACCCAGCAAAGCAAAAAAAATTTCCCCAACAAACTTAATGTTCTTTCCCTATTTAAGATTAGTAAAAGAATGAGGTTTTTCCACTCATTAGCTGCATTTTACTTGGCTAAATGAAGTACTAACTCAGAAATTTATAAGTAACAATAGTTGTCACTAATCTTGAGCCACGAATGAGCTATGGTTAAAAGTTAAAAAGCCATAGATTTTGGCCGAGTCAAACGATAGTGTGGCTTTCCTAATACCTAATTGGACAACGAAGGTTTCTTCATGTCCAAATCCAAGAGACCTTACCTCATTGTTTGTTGGCCTTCAAGGAGGTCAAGTTTGGGATCACAAACCCTTCTAATTTTACTTATTAAATTATGCTTTCTGAGTTTAGTCTAATTTATTTATTTATTTATTTAAAATAATATTAAATATGTTTAAAATTTAAATTTCAACGTTTATAATCTTTTTTTATTATTTTTAAATTATCAGTTCTTTTATATTAAAAAGCTTACAAGATAATTGGAAGCTCCCCAACCTAGATCTATTCATGGGCTTAAGTAATTGCAACCCTAATTTTTTTAAAAAGCTCTAAATTAGATCCAATTTTGGTCTATCTGAGTTGCCTGATTTTTTAATATGTTTACTCAATCAATATTTTTTTTTTTTAAGAAAAGAGAGAATTAATTAAAATGGACTAACATATCTATAAAACTTCGACTATATATATGTATGTATCAATTTGGTCATGTCCTAGCTAGTTCAATCATACAATTTACGTGTGACACTTCCTTTGTTTAGCATTAATACCACCTTGTAACAAACATTAGTGGCAATGGCATTCTTGTTATTCATAAGACAAAGAAGTCCAACCTTCGATTGGGAACATTTAAATTTGTCTACGAGTGAGTTTGGACTAGAACCAAACCGGTTAACAAAGAAATCTTTGCTTGCCCAAAGTCTTATTCGACTTGACAAAATCAAAAAGGTAGAATTATTATTAAAAATATTTTTATTTTTATATTTTGTAAATTAAAAAATATTTTTTATTTGTAAAACAATTATCCAAATTGATCTGGATTTAAAAAACTAATCGCAAAGCTAACCCTCTTCGAACCGAACCTGTTGTATCATCCGGATAGTAAACAAACAACTGCTGAAAGTCCTACACGAGACTACTATAAATAAAGAACGTTACTTCCTAGCACATCCCACTTCTCTAGCAGAGATCGGCCATTATTACTAAATGTAAGAGAAAGTGAGTGAAGATTATGAGAGGATGACAACCCAAATGAATGAGCTTGAAGATCAAACGGCTCTCATCTCCCAAATGTATCCCATTGTATACAATGAAATTACACCACAAGAAGGTAACTTGTTTGGTAAAACTTCAGAAAAAAAAAATATTTCCATTCGTAAGTCTTGCTTAATTGACCCAAGCTTGCTGATGATATGATGATCGTGCAGGGGAATCAAAACCTCGACCGCGGCGGAAGAAGAACAAGAGGGGGGAAAACGGCGGTGCATGGGCTAAAAAAAGGAAGCTTAGCCAGGAACAAGTTGACATGCTTGAACTTAATTTTGGTAATGAACATAAACTGGAGTCTGAAAGGAAAGACCGGCTGGCTTCGGAGCTGGGACTTGACCCTCGTCAGGTAGCTGTCTGGTTCCAAAACCGACGAGCTCGTTGGAAGAACAAGAAGCTCGAGGAAGAGTATAGCAAGTTGAAGTCAGTCCATGAAGGTGTTATTCTTGAGAAATTCCGCCTTGAATCCGAGGTATATACTTGTTTCTCTCAGCAGTACGCAAAAAATCGGTTAACCAAGTAAAATTGACAAAAACCGATGATATTTGATCCGTTTGGTTCAATTTGTTCGATTCTTATCGGCTGGTTAAGTCAGTTTAAACATGTTTAATAAGCTGGTTGGCTATATTAAATTTACAGTGAAATGATGAAAAATAAGTAAACTTTTTTTTTTAAACGTAAACCGAATCCATTATAAGAATCTATACACATAACCCAAACCCATAATAATAACTCATAAACCAAAAAAATAGATCGAAATGAATTGAATAAGTTCAGTTTTAAAAAACTTTATTCGTTAGTTCAGTCACTTTCATAAATTAATTCAATTTAATTGATTTTAAAAATTTTTTAATGGAATCGACTGAATCCTTGTCTCCAGATTTCTGTTCATAACAAGATAAAAAACTAGGAGTTAGTTACTTGATTAACTATAGTTGGATGTTTAAATACTAACCTTTTTCTCTAATAAAGTGTTCTCAATTATTTTTCAGAATTGTACCCCTTTTTTTTTTTTTTTTCTGGTTTCTTAGCAACCAAAATGAAGCTAATGATACTATCAAGCTGTGAGAAAAAAAAAAGAATGGTGGGAGTTTAGTTCCGTAGTTTATGAACAATTTTAAAAGATTAATTAATTAACAAAGTAATTAAGAGCTTTGGTTCGAAGAAGATTAAGCTAATTAAGCAATTGTCTATTTCTTTAATATTTTATCCTTTTGAAAAGGACAAGGTGACCCACTACATTAGAACGTGCATTAGCTCTAGGCTTGAAGAAAGCCATGGCACGTCGTTTGGTTAGGCCACTAAAAAATTTTAATCAAGAAGTGGCAAAAACATTGACAAGGAGCAGCAAACTGCAGCCTCATTACACAGCATAAAGTACTTAAATTTCGCAATCTAAACAAGGGTCCGAACGGTCTTGTTGAAGGTGGCAGCTGGTGTTGTGCTTAGCCAGCAAATTGCACCTCTTCTTAGGTGAAAAACTGTAGAAAAAAAATATGGCTATTGAAACTTGAATCTAAAACTATTGATATCATCTTTTAAAAATAAATATGTGAACCAATCAAATTAATCGTCAAGTTCAAAACTGCTCACTTTGTATTAGAAAGATTTTCCATACACAAACTTATATAGGAGAACACAATCAATGTCGTATTTTAAAGGAAAGATGAACTGTTTTTATAACCCATAGATAGATGAAGAAAATCAACTCATCAATGGAAATACGTAAATCATACAAATAGACGTATCTTTTTGAGCGATTTCATACATCAAAAAACTTAAAATTATTTTTTAACTATCACTGTAGGTTCTGAAGCTTAAGGAGCAACTTTGGGAGTCAGAGAAGGAAATCCAAAGGCTGGTGGAACGAGCAGATAAGGCTTCGAGCAATAGTCCAAGCCCATCTCTGTCAATTGAAGCCATGGATCCATCTTTTCTAGGGAAGTTTGGAGTAGAAGGATATGAAGATGTTTTTTCCAATGGAGTAGGAGAAAACAGTTATATTCATGGCATCGAGTGGATGAACCTGTATACGTAATTAACTAAGTAGCTGAACCTAGAACTTATCCAAGATAGTTCATGCAATTACCCTTATGAGCGGTATTCAACCAGCCTAAGGTTTAAATCTGCATATGTAGTTAACTGACTAGCTAAATCAGAAACTTAGCTCAGTTGATTTATACGGTCACTTTTATAAGTTGGTACTTAACAAGGTTTGGAGTTCGAATCGTAATATCTATAATATTTTCCCTTATCCTTTGACTAATGATGTACTTGTACCCCAAAAAAAACCCAAGTAGCTAGTTCCATGTAGATAAATTAATGTAATCTATCCTTAATTTTATTTACAATGTAGTATTCTAATGAAGTTTAGAAATGTTAATGACTACTACCAAGTAACTTGCCTTCTAACTAGCCAAAAGTTGTGTAATCTGTTGGTAGAGTGCTTGTTCCTTAGTTTCAGTATCCAGATAATAATAATAATAATAATAATAATAATAATAATAATAA
>JBBYHK010000002.1:8844509-8855771 GCA_038382065.1 Adansonia grandidieri
ATAATAATAATAATAATAATAATAATAATAATAATAATAAAACTTAGTTTTTAACTAGAAAAATACAATAAAAAAAAAAAACTTAGTTTTTCGACTGGGCTCAGTGAAAAGTATTATAATTCTTGTGTTAAATACCATAGGAAGTCAAACCACATAGCCACAAACTTTGGCTAATAACAAGATAAGACCTTGCCATTTTAAGCTTAAGAAAGACTAGGAGATTAATTAGATGACAACTTAAACTTTTGGAAAATTACTAAACCAAGCTAGCATAATGATCTAATAATTTAACTATTGATATCAGAATTTGCTCTGTATCAACAAATCTCATCATCTATACATAGTGAATATGGTGTGATATACTTATATCACAGCATATGAAAGTAAGAACTAGCGTATAATTCGAAAAATACTAGTTTTGTTTAATGCCTCTTGTTCATCTCATCAAAACGATGCTATTCGATAATGTCTCTGCATGGTAAAATCCTTGCTATTTTAAACAAGTACTCAAATATCTTACATTCATTTGTGAAGATACTTTTAATGGGTCGAAGTAAAATTTTTGAAGATGATACCTTTTTGTATAGAACTTTACAAAACTGTGAATAAAAAGGGCAGGGTTTTGGACCCAAGGCCAATAATTATGTCAGTGAACCAGTAGGCTAGGTCCAGCCAATAGAAGAGTTAAAATAGATGAGCCCGTCTTAGTGTCAAGAACCTGGGTTTCGTTCCCGTTTAAATCAACTGTAGCCATGGTCCGTCAAGAACAACTTTCAGGTCAAGAGCTGACTTTAATTGGGGATTTCCACAGTAAAAAATAAACGGATAATATTTGAGTGACGTGGAAGCCACACAAGCCCAAATGGGATTTGCAAAAGAACCGACCACAAAGAAAAAAGTCAAAAGCGGGTAAATTTTTTAATACAATAAAAAATAAGATAAGGATCCCAAGATACTTAATAAATACGAAATTAATATAAAAATATCATATAATTTATTTAAATATAATTAATATACTAAATTTATTATTTATAATATATTTTTAAAATTTTAATATTTAATAATAATTTATGTAATATTTATATTTAAAATATTAATTAAAAGATGAAAATAAAAGTATGCATAGTATGATCGGATTAAATTACATATTAAAATTTTTTTATATAAATTGAGTTAATTCAAAATTTTATATTATTATTTTAAAATTTTAAAAAATATATTTTTATTAATATTTATAATTAATTTTAAATAAAAATTTTTATTAAATAAATATAAATACAAACAATAATTAAAAATTTAATCAAATAAATTTAAATTATTAAAATTTTTATTTAAACTTAATTTAAAAGTGTAGGGGTTACCCCACCCACATACTTCCTTTCTTGTCATAATGATGAATCATTTGGATGCTGCTATGTCATAAACCTAATCCAATTAGTCATTCCCAGCTGTCTCCCCTTCGCTTCGCACCTGTCACCCGCTAAACCGCAACCTGCCCACCTTTTCCCCGTCGCTTCACTTTCCTTCTCTGGATTCACTATTTGCATTACAACTACGCATCCGACCACACCAGATCAGATCTTTGTTCTCCGTTTAAGACGACGACGACGGCGGCGGCGGCGACGAAAACAGTGACCGAGTGCTTTTCAAACCTAAAACTGCTCCAAACAGCAACAGTAGAAACAACAATAGAAAATTTCCATTTTAAGTTCTCCACTTGAATTCCACCTCCCTTCCCTCTTAAATGCCATGAAAACAGGTCATTCTTCTCTCTCTCTCTCTCGCTACCCTCTTAAATGCTATGAAAACATGCAATTTGAAAGCTTTAAGAAGCTAAATTTGTTTCCTTTAAAAAAAAATTAGTTATTTATACCATTAAGAAATTAGATTCAGGATCTTTAACTCATGCTTTAGTTAGGTAGTTGGATTAGTGCTAATTTTCTTGTTCTTTCTCTTGGCTTTATTGTTGAATTGTTTCTTTTTTTCATTTTCTTTTGAACTTTGCTTATGTTGTGACTATGGGAAATCCCTTTGTTTTAAGGCTTTAAGATTAAAATTAGCCCATAATCTTTGGAAAAACTAGTTCTTTATCATGTTTATTTTAATAATTAATTCATTTATGGGTCTTTTTTCTAACATATCTGGGAAGGATGTCTGGTCAAGGTGAGGTTTTTTCTATAATCTTTACTGAAGAATAAGAGGGCTAAATGTTCACTAGCTTTAGCTTTGGCCTACTTAAACAGATACTGCCAATTTCTTGTGTTTTTTTTTCACCCTTTTAATGTTTGGCTAATCTAAGAACTGCTGAAGAAGTTGGATGTTTTGTAGAAAAGAAAATTGGGAAATGTTTTTTTGTAAGGGAATTGTGTTTATTTGTAGTTTATGGTGTTCCTGACCTGAGTTCAGTTGTATTATCTTTCTGGTTCAAAAAATCGCTTCATGATATTATGCTGATACCAAAATTTTTATAGATTTACGTTCCATTAATCATGTTTTGGCTCATAAAACGTAAAATCTTTGTGAAGGCTCTCAAGTGATAACATTTTGCCTGATTCTGCACATTCCGAACAGTGAAATATAGTTTCATTTTTTTTTCTGGTGTTAGCTGTGATAGCGGTTGATAAATTTCCCTGCAACCTCTCATTTCTGACATAAATGGTTACTTGGTATCAGGTCCTCGGGTGCTTCAGAGAAATCATTGAGGCTATACAAATTTGATTATAAATTTGCTGAAATTAAGAGGTTTACCGAGTGATTATGGGAACAGAAGAAGAAAATGCACCGGCCAAGACTTCTAAACCTACTGCCTCGACTCAGGTCTACAATAGCTGCCTTGCCTCCTCCCCGACCCAAAGAAAAGGACAAAAAATGTGCCAATATCATTCTTGCGCTCTCATCGCTAACATTGTGATGACTTTTACTGATTTTTCTGCTTTGTACTCATAGGAAACAACGACGACACACTTGTATCCCGATTGGTCAAACCCAATGCAGGTTTGTATGGCACAAAATCATATTTGATTCTCATTTATGAAATTCCTATAAAGTTGTTTATCATGTAAGTAATTTTGAGCTTATTACTCATTTTTTAGGGTTATTATGGACCTAGAGCTACTCCACCTCCCTTTTTTGCTTCAACTGTTGCCTCCGCAACCCCACATCCATATATATGGGGAGGCCAGGTGATACCGCTTTTGAAATCAGCATTATGCAACAGTCTATTTCGTTCGATATTTAGTCAGAGTAATGTTCTTACTTTCTTCTCTGTTGATAATCTTTTAGCATCCTTTAATGCCTCCATATGGCACCCCAGTTCCATACCCGGCTATATATCCTTCTGGGGGAGTCTATGCACATCCGAATATGCCCACGGTAATATTCGTTTTTGTTGTTTTTTTTTGGGTATTTCCTTTTGATTCCTAGTTAGTCATAAAATAAATGTTTGACACTACTTTTAGCTGTTCTTCTTCTTTTTTTTCTTCTTTTGTAAAGACTCCAAGTTTCGCACACAATAATGCTGATCATGAAGAAAAGGGTGCTAATGGAAAGGATCAAGGTGCCACCAAGAAATCCAAGGGAACTTCAGGAAGCAAGGTTGGAGAGAGTGGAAAGGCAGCTTCCGGCTCTGGAAATGATAGCGGCTCTCAAAGGTGCAGTACCCATTTGATGTTGCAACCTTTTCGCTAGCACGATTTCAACATTCAATCTCAACAAAGGGTTTGATTTTTTTTTTTTTTTTAATTTTCATCATAACTCTTCTGATTGTAAGTGCTTTCTTAGCAGCAGTGAAAGTGGCAATGAGGGTACATCAGATGGAAGTGATGAGAGCAATCAAAAAGTATGTGCATAGTTATCATTATTTCATTATCATCAACAGCAATGAATAGAAATTAAGTTTCCTTCATCAACATGGTTTATTGGCTAGCATGTTAATATGATAAATTGTTCTTTGTAATGAATATGTGGCTTTTTTTTTCTTTAGGAACTTGCTGCTGGTAAAAAGGGAAGCTTTGACCAGATGCTTTCAGATGGTAGATCAAGTACCCTTATCTAATTTCTGCTTTTATTGTAGGGTTTTAGCGCTAAGTTACTCGGACTCGGTGCAAGTGTCGGACACGGGTATGTTTCCGACATGGGTATGTCTAATTTTTTTTTTTTTTAAGTTTTTTCATGTATTTGGAGGGTCTTAGGAGGGTCATATCCTCATATCCATATTTAGATATGTGTCGGATAAGGCTACTTCAAGAAAAATGAAGAGCCAAGCAACATTGGTTTATGGTTTCTAAAGGGAAAAATCTGGAGTGGGGAATGTGTCATGAGCAACTATGTGTATGCATAATTGAAAAAACAAATTTCTAATTGTACTGCTGGTGACAAACTTGGGTCAATTTTATATACTGTGATAGTTTTCTAATAAAAAGTAGCAATTTTTACCAGCCAATGCACAGAGGAACACTGCTGGGGCTTTAGTTCCTGGGAAACCCATAGTCTCTATTCCTGCAACTACTTTGAATATAGGAATGGACCTATGGAGTGGATCCCCTGCAGCTGCAGGATCCGCAAAAATGAGACCCAACACATCCGGAACTGCAACGCCTGACCAGTGGATTCAAGTATGAGCTTTACTTGGTGGATTTAACTACGTTGCATGTTTATTTATTTACTATTTGGTCTATTTCTTACCCATTGTTTTGGTCCTCTGTTCTTAAAAACCTGCATTAGTCCTTAAGGTCTAACTTTGTTCCCTTTCACAACCTTTTAAGCAAGCTAGAGCATTTTGGATCCATTGTTTTGCATTTCGAGATAATTTCTGCAGTTTCGTGCTTTTACCTAAATTGGTGGATGTGGGTTCTTGCAGGATGAACGTGAGTTGAAACGACAGAAAAGGAAGCAGTCTAATAGGGAGTCTGCCAGAAGATCAAGATTGCGTAAGCAGGTAGGCATCTATATGCATTTGTCAACCAATGGTTCTCATACTTTTTGCCATAGTATATGAAGTATCATAGGCTTTGTCTCGAAGCTTAAGATCTGTAGCATGTATTTTGTGTTTTCCCTAGGCGGAGTGTGAAGAGCTGCAGGCCAGGGTGGAGAGCTTGGCCAATGAAAATCGCAACCTCCGAGAGGAACTAAAGAAGCTTTCTGATGAATGTGAAAAGCTTACATCAGAAAATAGTTCTATTAAGGTATCGAACAGCCACCTGTCTTCACTCAACATCTTTCCTGAGATTGTCTTTTTTTATTAATGCTCGTCCATTTAAGTTTAGTAATTCGTGTATTCATTTCACGTTTTATATTATTTTCTCGTATCTTAATCATATTTAAGGTGTTATATATTTTTATATAAATTTTGACATATGTAATAATTCATATTTTATAGATTGATACATTCATATATTTGTCTTCCTTGTGCATATTTTCGAATTCGTTATTGACAAAAATGATTTGCTTCTTGTATGCTAGGATGAGTTGATACGGATCTGTGGACCGGATACGGTAACTAACCTCGAGCAAGATGACCCCTCTTCAATTCTTCAGTCACGAGTTGGTGAGGGGAAGAGTTAATAGGAGAACCTTACGGAGGTAACTTGCAGCCAGTTAAGTAATTTCTTGGTATCAAGAAATATTCTTTTTTCGCATGGCTTTTCCTAAGTTGAGTAATAGGGCATTTGTTTTCTTACTAACACATACTCTTAACCCTCTGTAACTGTAATGTTTTTTTACGAAACAAAAAAAAAAAAGTTTTAACCAAAGTTCAAATTATTGTATTTAGACTTAGTATGTATAAAGTCGTATAATATTTGTATCATTTTCAAGTGTCATAATTACGTTTAAGGTATTAAATATTTATGTAAGTTTTGATATAATTGTATATTCATATTTTATTCGTGTTTTATTCTCGTTTTGTGTATGTCTATGCTGCTATGTAACGACTAATGTGAGAAGCTAGCATGAGAAATGATAAAAATGAAATGAAATTTTTTATTATAGGAATGCTGCCTACCTTCTACCACCCCAAAGGTTAGCATCAAGCTGCCTGTCTCATGTTCGGCCTCTTTGGCGACATTAAAGGCAAGGCGTAATTCATAGCATAATAGACACTAACCTGAGGAAAATATGGTATTAACATACAGCTCTCTCCTTTGGGAAACAGAAACCAAGAGTCTTCATGATCAGATTCAAGATTTGAGATCATTTTTGTTTGGCCATCAATTGCTCTGGTTCTGTGGCATTGCTTGCCTTTAGGTCTGTTGGCTTAGTAACGATTAAGATTTAGCAATGATACATCGGAAAGTGAGGAAAGAAGTAAGGTAGCAGATTTAAGTAGCATTATGCTCACCCAAACCTATAATCTTCGTCAATATGGTCCGGACAAATCAAAACTCCTGTTGGTGTGTGCTGATGAATCTTGCCTGCATGAGGAGAAGTCCAAACAACCTCTTAATTGCTAAATCTTGTTTACAAATTGGAAGGTGAAACGAACATAAAGGGGTTACATACCATTTCAGCACATGCACAGCCCTTAAGCTGATCAATTCTAGCTTGATGTTTCCGCAAGGCCGCAGGTGGTTCTTGTAGATTTGCTTAGCCCCCGGTTAAAACCAATTTTGTACTATGAATTGTGGCCACCTAAACATGATCCAGACCTATATTATCTGGACTCAGGGAAAAGTATGAGATACAGATAAGTATTTGATATGGATATATTCAATTTTTTTTTTAATTTTTTATATATTTAGAAGATCGTGTTTCTATACTCGTATCTGAATATGTGTCGAACACGGTGACAACAAAATAAAGAGTTTGAGTAATATAGATTCAGACATGAAGAGAGAAATAAACAGAAACAGAAATGTAATTAGAAACAAGTGGTACAGTAACAGATTACTTTTTAACTTTCTTCCAATGCTTCAACCACCCCCCACCCGATTAAATTGGTTTAGCATTAGATACTTAAGTACAAACTACTAAAGAAACCTATAGTCAGAAGTTCTTGACAAACAAAGTTCTATGTTGCTCATCTAGTGCCCTGAAAGCTAACAGAGAAGATATAAAACCTTGGTGAATCCTAACCACGAAAAGAAGGAATGCCTTCGAACCATACAGTAGATTGTAGAAAAATGCAACAAAAAAGCAATTAAAACAGAGGAGGCAGAAAAACAATGAAGATAATCAAAAAATGAAACTGAAAGAAATAGACATCTCAGCACTTTCGTTTACGGTGGATTCTGGCATAAATGAATAAACAAACATGATTTGAACTTACTTTGGCAGACGGAAGTTGAAGCCAGGCAAGAAATGCAAACTTGAAATGATAATGATATGGAAACCTGTAAAAATGGAATAATTAATAAGTAAAATAGCAAGTCATGTAAGATGATGCATAAAGGAATATTAGACAGTTTATTAGCATAAAATGTTACGAGGAATGTTTCAACAAGGGTGAAAGATGCATAAGCTGCAATAATGAGAAGGTCATGTACATCCAGATTTTCATTCGAATTAATAATAATACCATTGACATAAATCAAAACTTTCACCATATCGACATGACAGAAAAGTTGAAAAAGAATACAAGCAAAAGAAAAACCTAATGAAGTAAGCAAACCTAACCTCTTTAGGTTTTTTATTATTTTATTTTTATTATTATTATTTTTGGTCGGTGATGGGGTTTGAATCCCTAGCCTCTTAGTTTATTAAACTAAATGTATTTTTTGTTTTTACTATATTCAACGTCTTATTCAATATTAAAATAATGCACTTTATACTTAAATCTCTTTCGGCTGATTGAACCGAAAACCGGCAGCCTACCGATTCAACCTCCAGTCCAGTTTTTTATTCATTGATCAAAACTCAACACCATAGTTTAAAACAAAAAATAGAAACATATATATATATATATGTTTTTTCTATAAAATAAACATTTCAAATAAAAAATTGTACAAAAACAATGAGCATGATCCAGGCAAAGAAACGGAACCTATTGCATTCCCTAAGTTAAGCAAATATGCATATTCCACGAAAAGAAAAACAAGATATTATTATCATTATTTCCAAAATACCATAAATTTTCTAGATTAACTCAGAGAATAATAAACATTAATTCTCTAATTTATTTCTAGGTTAATCCAAGAATGAGTGAGTTAAACGCTGATTTTCACATAAACAGAAAATTAATCAGTTCACAACCGAATATTAGATTTTCTAATGCTTCGGATGAAAAATTTAATCAGATTTAAACTGAATTCCAGCCAGAATATATTTCGGTCTATAATTAACATATCCAAATAAAGGATTAAACGAAAAACAGTGAACAAATGGAAAAAGTAAAGGAAAGAAACCGAGAAAATAAGACGAAAAGAGAAGATGGCTTCGAACCTCGCTGGTTAGATCCGAACCTTGAAAAGCCATTCGCAGAATCCGAAAATTAACCACTATTTTTTTACATTTTAATTACCGCTAAAGGTTAGCAAGTACTTTTCGGAGTTTTAAAATAAAATAAAATAAATCGAATTTTCAACTTCGAAACGACGACGTTTGAAACATGCCATATTTGGGCTTTTATTGTTGAAGATTGGACCATAGCCACGGGCCACGGCCTAATAGTTAAAAACAAATGTCTTAATTCTTGACGCATTTTTTTAGAGAAGAGCGTGCTAAAAGGAAAACATCAGTTCACGGCCAACTGAAGGAAATTTTGGAATCCGTTGCATTGCTTGGTATCCTAGAAGTTTCCTTTGCAAAGGGATGCCAGTCCGTATTGAAAATGATCTGTAAGGGCTGGAAGACCATCTTGATGATATCCTCCAGGGCTGGTTGAAGCATCCAATTGACTTTGGTGATTCTGTGAACAATTCTTTGCCATTTGTGTTCATTGTCCCAACAAACAATAACTCGAGCTTCGAGTCTAGTTAGTCTAAATAGGACGTACCTTAGAAGAAGAAGTCTAGCATGAGTAGTTGTGGAGATCTCAACACTTCTGGTGATAATAATGGCATTTTCATCTCGGTCCCTACAAAAGGCACTGGTCCCAAACCAACTGTTTCTTTTGTTTTTACGAACATCAAGGAAGACGAACCAGGCATGAGTTCCAGTAAACGTTACAGGTTGCCTGATTATATGGGGACTGGGATTGGTATTGATGTTGGTCATCCTCAGAAGGTTTACTAAAGGCTTCAAGAATGTCTTTTACATGGGCTTTGTGATAAAAAGTGAACCTTGAGGGGGTTGGGTTCAACACCTTTGAAGATGCATTCATTCCTATGTTTCCAAATTGCCCATTAATTGCTTGCAAAGTAGCTTTAGAAGACTTATGCCTCAAGTGAACGAAGGTCTAAAATTAGAAGCCACAGGTGGATCCAGGAGCTGAGTTATTTTGGAATAAATCTGTCCATACGAGGTGTAAGATCCGAAGCAAACCAAACAGCTCTAGCAACACGACAATGGACGAAGAGATGTTCTAAATTTTATTCAAATTGATTGCACAAAGGACACATGCCTGTGATTTTGATACTGCGTTTGAAGAGTTCGCTTCGAATAGGAAGGCAATTTTGGCAGATTTTCCAGAGAGAGGATAATTTTAAGAGGGAGTTTAAGTGACCATAGTTCTACCGAGGTAGTGGTCTGATCTGTTGAGTCATTAGAATCCCTTTCATCATGCCGAATTCTCCGGTAAGCAGATTTGATCGTGTGTTCCCCTTTGAAACTGAATTTCTAGGACAAACGATCTTCACCTCCAAAAATGGAAAAGGCCCTTTCCGCGAGAGATACATGAGCCTCCTCCATGTTGTAAAGCCGCGAGATGGTGGGGCTGCCCCAAGTTGCGAATCGGACATATGAGGTCTTAAATTTGAACATGATTTCCGGTTGTTAATTGGGATGTCATGAGGGTGATGATTCCATCCTTGATTATTGCTCGGTTCCCACCCCATACCTGAATATCACAACCATTTAGGCAGATATCCCTTCCGGTGAGGATGCTTTTCCATATCCAAGTGTCCCCAGGTTTCGGTTTGACTTCTTCAAAGGCATGTTTACGAGAGTATTTCTCTTTCAGAACCTCAGAAACCAGTTTGCAATGGTTGTTGAGAATCCTCAACGCTTGTTTCCTTAAAAGTGCTTTTACTCATAATCTCTGTTTGCCTAAATCCGAGGCCCTCTTTACTACTGGGTTTGCATAGGGAGGTCTAGTTTTTCAAATGAAGCTTTCGTACTCCTTCGTGTCCTCACGAAAAGTTTCTAATTGTCTGATCAAATCCTAATGCAAATGTTTTTTGGGGCTTTGAAGCAAGAAAGGGGGCAGAGGGGAAAAGCGCTGAGACTGGATTTAATGAGGGTGAGTCTCCCTGTCGGGATAGGCAATTGGCTTTCCAGCTAGCAAGTTTATTTTGGATTTTGTCCAAGGTGTGCTGGAAGAAATCTTTTTTTAATCTCAACTTGCTAAAGTCAATTCCAAGGATTCAGCGCAAAATTTAGGATACCATTAAACCATCTTGAGGTCTTCGTTTTGCACGATGGACTAGGCAATAATTCAGATTTTTGCCCGTTGATTCGTTGACCAAATAGAAGGAAAAATTTGTTAAGAATTCCCTTGATCGTTCTGCAAGAGTGGATGTTGGCCTTGAAGAAGAGAAAACAATTATCGGCGAAAAGAAGATGGCTAATAGCTGGCCCGGATCTATGAATACGGATGCCTTGAATCTTGTTGGATTCTTCTGCCTTAATAAACATCAACGAGAAGACGTTTTGGCATAAAACGAAGAGGTAAAGGGAAAGAGGATCTCCTTGTCTTAGCCCACGTAAAGGTGCAAAGGGTTTAGGAGTATTACCATTGATAAGTATCTGACAGCTGACTGTGTTGATACATTCATAGATAATCTGCATCCAATGGGGGCTAAATCCCATAAATTCCAAGACGGTCTGAATGAAGGTCCAGCTTATTCTGTCGTCAGCCTTGTTCTTGTCAATTTTTAAAGCTCCTAAGGTTCCTTTCCTTTTTTTCCTTTCTAGGATTGTAGACAAAGTTCGTTAGCCAAGATAATATTGTCAAATATGAGTCTCCCTTTCACAAAAGCATTCTGATACAGAGAAATGATGTCACTAATAATCAGTTTGAGTCTATTCACCATTGCCTTTGAAACGATTTTATAGGCCACATTACAAGGACTGATAGGCCTATAATCCGTCACTTTTTCTGGGCAATTTGTTTTCGGGATAAGGGTAATGAGAGTTTTGTTCAGTTCTTTCAAAAGATGTCCCGAATTG
>JBBYHK010000002.1:8855871-8871362 GCA_038382065.1 Adansonia grandidieri
GAATTGCCACCTCATTACACAACAAAAAGTACTTTAAAAAAATCTTCCCAACCAAACAAACCGTCCGTACGGTCTTGCTTTAAGGTGGCCGAGGTTGGGCTTAGGCAAGGCCCCCTTGGGCGGGGGGACGGGGGGTAGACAATATATTTTAGTTCTACTTCTACCCGTGAATTTGTGTTTTATTTGTGTTTTTTTAATAAATAATACAAATATAAATATAAATTATTAAGTGTGTGAGATAATATATATAACTATTATGCTTGTTTAAATGTGTCATGCTCTGTTTACTATGTGCACCTTGTGATGTTCAAAATTATTAGGAAAGATGAACATTGGACATAGATGGTTTTAAATTTACAGTTTTAAAATCGAACTCATTAGATTTGTTCAAAATCTGATATAAAGCGGGTCGAGTATGGGATTAAATTTTAATGATTTTGGTCAATCTGAATTATTGTTCATTTAATAAAATAAGTATTTTTATTTAAATTTAATTATAATATATAAATATTAATATAAAATAAAATTTTAATATTTTTTTAATGGTAATTCAGTCCATGTACCAAGTTGAGTCAAATTCATACATGAGCAAAGAATTTAAAAAAATTTCAGATGACGATTTAACTTGACCCGTGAATCAATGAAGAACCTATTTCTGAACTTTATTTATCTTACAAAATGGCATGTCATTTTGTTTTCGTGTTTACTTTTTTTTTATGTTCCTTTCTTAATAATTTCATACAATATTAAGATTTTAATTTTGTTTTGTAGGTTGCTAAGCTTAAAGAGAAACTTAGTGAGGCAAAGAAGGAAATTCAACGGCTTGCGGAGCGAGTAGATGGGGTTTCGAGTAATAGTCCAAGCTCATCCTTGTCAATGGAAGCCATGGATCCACCTTTCCTTGGGGAATTTGGAGGAGTAGAAGGATATGAAGACGTTTTCTACATAGCAGATAACAGTTACAATATTCAAGCCATGGAGTGGATGAATCAGTATATGTAATCAAGTAGGAAGTGCAATTTTTAGTATATGTGTAGATATAATTATGACATCTTCCGATGCAAAGTAATCCTTAATTTTCTTTCTCAAAGTAGTGTTTTAATGTTGATCCGAACTCGAAAAATTTGAAATGTATTATTAACTATTATCATGTAACTTGCCTTTTTATATTGCAACCGTTCAATGGAATTGATAAACTTTAACTCTTCCTGAGTAATATTATAAAAGTTTTGCTAACGAATATTTTAAAAACATTTTTTAAGATTAGTTGATATATAATTTATAGTAATAACATTATATTAAATGTATTAGTTGATAATTTTATTCATCACTTATATTGCATTGAGCAAAAATATTATTATATATAGTAATCTTAAAAAGTGTCTTACGAAACTTATTCGTGAAATTCATCTTATAATGGTTAAAATAGTAAAAAAAAAAAAATCAGAACTTAGCATTTATTTGGGTAAGTTTTTATATTTTTATAGTGTCCAAATAAACTATTAACCTTTAATTTTTACCAAAACAAGCTCTTTAACATAAATTAAACTTTCATTTGAAATAACGATATATTTGAGTGCAAATAAAAAGATAAAAGTTTATTTGAATATAATAAAAGGAGAAGATCTTACTTAAAAAAAATTTAAATAGTTCAAAAGCTTTTTTCTAATATTTTAACCTATTACAATTCTCTAAGTCTATCACCATAAGATTTCAAATTAATCACAAGGCCACAAAATTTGCCTTGACAAGATAGGACCTTACCATTTTCAATCTAAAAAAAAAAAGTAGTTTATTGATATTAGTTAGATGGCAATTTAAAATTGAGTAAATTAGAAGTTCTAAATACGAATAAGAGATACGTTTATTAAACGTATTTTGTTAATCATATCAATTGTATTTAAATATTTTATTTCCTGTTTATTAAAATGGGTTTATGTTTAATTATTAAATATCATATTCATATGATATTTTTATATCGTATCTAAAATTTGTAAAACTCCAAAAAATCTTTAAGGGTGCTTTAATAAAACAAAAAGGCAAAAAACCAATGAAATGCAGTCCTATATTCAAAGACATTTAGGGTTGTAGAATGTTTATTCTACAATGCCACAGACGATATATGAAGACCCATGATTGGAACATTAATTCCCTCTCCACAAGATATTAATCCCAAAATTCCCAATCCACTCAAAATTATTTAACAACAAAAGGAAAAAAAAAAGGTTAAAATACAACATTTATGGCAATGATCCTGACGATGACCTAAATGGACGTAGCATGAGGCACACTAATACAGAAGAGAACTAAAATTCAAGTTAGTATGAGTGCACTGTTAGAGAGGGATAGTCACATATCTCTAAAAAGGAGGCTTTGTTGGCATATGTCATTGAGTGACAAACCAGGATTTGTAGCTTAATGTTGCTTCTCGTCAAGCCAAGATTACTACAAGAGAAGAACATTTAGCGACGAAATTGGAGTATTTTTTACGTAATTTTGGTTGAAACTGCTCTAAATTATTTCTAACGGAAAGTTTGTTAGCTACGAAAATCATATAGTTCTAAAGGAATTAGAGCGATGGAACTATTTTGTCGAAACTCATATCTTCCAATGTGTATTTGCTGCCGGCATTTTTCTAATGAAATTTTGGATTTTTTTTCGGATAAAATATTATCAACGATTTGAATATTTTTACGAAATTTTTTCAAATGGATTTTTATTATTTCGTCCGAATATTGACTTTTTTCAACGAAATTTTTTATTATAAAAAATATATATATGTTTACAGTGAATGGTCTACAACAAGGGAAGATATCAATAACGAGGTTGGCTTACAAAAATTCATCATAAGATGAAATTTGAGATATTTAACTATGATTGTTTTTGGTATGCAAACAAGACATCTTCCTAATTTTTGTCAAAATTCTTAGATGACAGCAGGGGTGTTGTCATTATTGTTATTATTACGTTGTTTGTCTTTTCCGTCAAACTCTGGATGATCACTGCAATAAAATTTCAATTTCTCCCCTTTTTCTTTTTTAAATCAAAATTATTTAGATTTGTAAACACTGATGATGGTTTACTTTGACTTCATTCCAGCTACCATTCCAAACCTGCTGCAGTGCAAACATTATTCAACCAAAGTAACCCATCAGCTGCAACCGGTGAGCATAAAGAGAAATTTCAGAGGGAGGTTTCAATCTTGTTTATGATGGACCATGTTGCAAAGTCTTTTTAAGTAGAGATATCCATTAGTGGATCGGATCAAGTCAATTGTCACTCAGATTTTTTTTTTTTTGAAAATTTTTTTTAATCTAACTGATCCAAAAATTTAAATTTTTATTTTAGATAATAATAAAAAATTAATTTTTTTATTAATATTTTAATTAAATTTAAATAAAAAATATCTTTTAATTATTTAAATATTAATTCGAATCCATCCAAATTATAGAAAAAGAAAAAACACTACTCAATTCAATATGAATATTTATTAGGTGGAGTAAATTACCTTACCATAAGTAGGTTTCTCTTGCAGTCCCGTTGGGCAACTGACTACACAAGATGGTGGATCATGTTTTTGACTTCTTTAAGGCTTTGGGGCCTTACAAATCAGGCTTGCGACTAATGCACCAAGTATACATGATTATATATTCAGTTCGAATTTTCGGTTATTACCAATTAATTTTGGGCTGAATATTTGACATGATTTTAAAAGTTGGGTTTTATTTTGCTGTTTTTCTTTTCATATTATTTTCATGTTTTATCTCATTCGAATTTGTTTTATTCTCTCGTCTTTCGCTTATTTTTGATAGAAGTCTACCAAAATGGTGTGTTATGCACACTGTTAATTCTGGGAAGTCTGACCCAGTGAGCGAGGTCCAGCCAAGTGAAAAGCCCAGTTTATTTCAGGAACATGATTTTGGACGAGAATGGCGAGTCACTTCTCTTTTAGCTGTTGTCGCACAATATTACATGTCATGATTTATTGATAAAAATATATTAATATTTTAAATTAATATATATGATGAAAATAAAATTTAATTATTTAATAATAAATTCTTTAATAATAATTTTTTAGATATTAAATTGTAGAAAGTAATATAAGAGATAAATGGTATATTAACGTGTGCGATAGACCAACGTGGGGTAAATATATGTTCAATGAAAGTATCGTTTGGATACTCTTATTAGAGATCATTCATAAGAAGAAACTCGGCTAGCTAAAGCTAAAGCTATAGCCAGCTGTTTCATAATTACGGTTACTACTACAAAATGCAAATTGCAAAACGCTACAAAGAAAATAGTGGTAAAGCTAAATAATCAAAGGATCCAAACACGGCAAAAGGTTAAATCGGATGGGGATAGATTATTTACCCAATCAATCCCCCTGCTCCCGCTAATGCTATATCCAGCTAGGCTAAGCCTTAACACCTCCAAGCTGACGTGGTAACCAAGGCACTCTCGTGCCAGCAAAGCACCAACTCGGCCTGTTGGTTCGCCACGTGGAATCCCCTAACCTGAAACTTTCCCAACAAACACTCCGCTTGAGAAACCGCGAACCGACTCAAAGGCACCGCCCTCATTCCCGCCCCACAGAACACCTCCCTCCACGGCGGCGCCTCCCTCCTGGAAGCCGCCACCTCCACGGCTGCGAATATCCTCGGCCGCAACAACAACGTCTCTATCTTCCTCACCCAATAATCCCCGCCAGCGACCGCCGCCTCCAACGACTCAAACATCATGGTGTAGAACTCCAATCCGTTCACGAAATTCTTGCTGAACGACGTCGTCCCTGACTCCATCCACATCTCATTATCTACAAAGACGACTATGGTTGGACTAACCCTCCGAATGTCACTCAAAAACGCCGTGACGTTTGGACTGAGACATTTGAAAATTGACTGAGATAAAAGGATTGCCGTTGTTTCGCCATCAATGAAGTTAAAAGCTTTAAAAGACAACGTTTCGAAGGTCCGAAGAAGAACGAACTCAATCTGGAACCTTAATTTAAGGTCTTGGGCGAACTGGAAAAGGCTGTCTTCGATAAGCCTTGTCTCAACGGCATATTCATCGGGAACCACGGCAGTTATTCGAATGAACTTACAAGAATGATCGTTTTTTTCAGCCATTTCTCTCATTAAAGAAGCGTATTGACCGCCCAGACCGATATCAAAATCGATGATGTGAATCAACGGTGATGATCCATCCAGTGCTTCGAGGAGAGCTTGATTGGTGGTGAAGTGATTGAACATGGGAATAGGGTTGGTTCTAGAAAAAGTCTTGTAGGCTTTGATGGTTTGAACGATTTCACTCCATGAAGATGAACGAGTCGATCGAGTTAGCCCAGTGAGTAGACACTGGAGAGCTTCTTTGAAGTAGAAAGCGGCCCTTTGTAACGGTTTCCTTGAAGGAGATTGTAGCCGCTGATTGAGCCGCGCCAATATCGCCTGCGACAGTTCCAATTCCCGAGTGTCGAAACAATCCGCGGCTCTTATCAGTTCTTCTTTAAAATCAAAGCCCAAGTTGAAGTTGCCAGTATTATGAAACTTGCAAGTGTTAGAAATATCAAGGTAATTATTCGTAGAAGTATTAAAATTTTGATGAGATGGGTATTGACTTAGACCGGAGTAAAGATTGTAAGGATTGTCAGAATCAGAATGCACCGACTGATGAGTCAACTCGCAAGGCGCCAACTCAAGGAGGTTTTGGATATGATTCTCGCAAGGACTAATAATAACTTGAGGATCAATAGTTTTGATAGCAGGCACAGATTCTTCATCAAATCCCAAGTCTTTCATGACGGAATCCCAATCCATGTTTCGCAGCTCTTGCTCGTCCCACTCAAGAGGCGCCTGATGATGATAAGGATCCGATACTGAGATACGATTAGAAACATCGGCAGGATTCGAAACCGGCTTTTGGGTCACCGGACTTGGGCTTCGACAGAGGTCAAGAACTGAAATTGGCTCATAAGATGAGGTTGGAACAGTGTTGAGCCCGTGGAAAGTACTGATGTTCCTGGCTGCAACACCACTGTTATTGTTGTTAGGTTTTGAGGTCGGAGATGGAGAAGAAATGGGGACTATCATAGGTTTCGGAACACCCAATATATATATATATATATATATATATAACTGCTCTTTTATTGAATTTCTTTGCTTTCTTTTGGCTTTATGGGTTAATAATATGCTTTTGGGGTTTGCAAGTAAGAGAAGAAGAGATTGGGGAGGGAGATGGGGCTTTTAGAGAATATAATTGCAGGCTCTTTTATCTTTGCAAGCAGATCTAGGCGACGAGGAGCATATATATATATAATTAAAACTCCAAGTGATAAGGAAAAGCAATAAAAATATAATATAAATATATAAATTTTTAAAATTTTATATAATATAAATTATTAATATATTAAAATTTATATATATATAAAATTACTAAACAGAACTATTTTCTATCAAACTTTCAAAGTATAAACCAAATCTTCTTGGGAGATTATCTTGGGAGATTATGAAGTGAAGTAATAAGATAAGATTCTTCAAGGTAAATTAAAAATTAATATTGAATTATGTGTTTAGATGATAATAATAATGATAACAACAGCAACAACGGCAATCATAATAATAATAGTAATAATATTAATAATAATAAGGTGATCATAAAAAAACACTTTTAAAAGCATTATTCTTTTAATGTAGTAATAAATTATTTCCATATGTACTTTAATTGTTGTTTATAACATTTAATATCTTTGAAATTAAGTTCTAATTCCATTGAAATACTGACATATGATATGTTATTTTTTATTAAAATAATAAATATTAAAAGTTTGAGTTTGAATCGTAGTATTTATAATTTTTTTTATTTTCAAACAAAAATCTCTTTTGTACTAAAAAAATTAACAGATTTATTAATTAAATAAAAAAATTTCAATTTGGAAGGTGACAAATAAGTCAAATTGCTTGCATTAAAGCTATTTGTGTATGTATATGTATTTTATGCTTTTTTGTTAATTGTTTAAACATAAATACAATATAAATTATTTAATATTTAAAACTGTTAAACACAAATACGATTTATATTAAATATATAATACTAATTGTTTTCATTATATTTGAACATATTATATTTTTATATTATTTTTGTATATATTAAATATGTTATATTTATATCACATTTTATACATGATATCCAAAAATAACAAATGCTCTTAATTTTCGTTTACTTTTGCAACTACCTTCATTGGGATCCAACAATAAGTTTCAAATGGCCGGCCAAAGACAAGCGCCATTACCCCCACCCATAACCATATTTTTAAATCTCCATTGAGATATCATAGATATGGGTATCACGAATATTATGTAACTCATTGCAAATGTCATATATATTAAATTGTTTTAAAGATTACAAATTTCTTAATAAATTTTAACTTAGTATTATCATGTACTAGCGTTTATAGTATCTATAGTGAAAGACAAGCACCATCACACACCTAGACCCCCAATCTTAACCGAGCTGAAAAAAAATAATTTTTAAGACTTGAGTTGAGAATCGAAATTTAAATAAACGATCGTAACGTAATGTAATAATTATTATTTTATAATTTTTTATTAACAATATTTATAATCTAAACGCTGCTTTATTAGACTCAAGCCCCTTTCCTTCACGATTGATTGCCGACATGTCTTTTTAACTCTAATTAAATAAACAAGAATTAAGAAACATGTATATGTTTTAACTGTTTAACTAACAACAGCAACAGCAGCAGACCGGCAGCCCCATCGACCGTCGCTCCCACGTTCAAAAAATTCACAAAAGTTGCATGGGATCGCTCGTTGACAGGCAAAGTGACGCCGACCTCACTTCAGAAATTGGGACTTTAGGGACCCACAAGTCGACATGAAACAGTGACGTGACTGGCCAGTGAGGGTGATGTCCCTCGGCGGCAGGACCCCACCAGACGGCTTTTTGGTCGGATATGTATGGATGTATGTACCAAAGACAAGACCCTGAGTCCAAACCTTAATAGTATACTGCCGTTGTGTAAGAGCGCGTTGAAACCACGCCCACTAGGACAGCTCTGGCATTTTAGCGGCTGAAAGAAGAAAGACGGGGAATATGTTCGAATTGATGACAGTGCTGTATCCGCCATTGATAAATCTCTATCCTTCCAACTGAAAGTTTTTCCCATCTCTAGAAGATGAATTAAATAGAGCAAGTTTAGACGACCACAAAGCATAATATGATACAATATATTTTTTTGCAAAAAATAATATGATAATACCTTTTAAATACGAGTAACATGATAAGTTTAACATAAATATTATATTAATATTTTAAATTTTAGTATTTGTTAATTTATTTTTTGTTTATATTTATATAATCGATATTAAATTTTTTTTTATATTTATCCTAATGGTAGTATATAATTCTATACATTATTAATCAATTATATCATATTATTTTATTAAAAATTTTTAAAAATAAATACAAATGATTTTCATTTTAATAGGATGCATAATTTCATTCATTGGTAGTGTATCAAATATAAATTTTACTAAAAACTGTGAATAATGATATCCGTATACAAAATTTTTAAATCTATTTTAAATTGATTATTCCTTGCAAAAGGACATGAAATGTGCTTATAATTCTTGAATTAGTGGCACAATACATATCATTTTGTGATGTAGAGTTGATTTCGTAATCAAGCTAATGTGGGTCATTAGGGTTTTTATTCTAATGTTTAAACTTTAATTAAATATTTTTCTTTTATTAATATTATTTTATTGCATTGGATTTAGCTTGGGAGGGATCCAATGCTATTAAACTAAGCATCTTCTAATCTATAGAGGTTAAAATCAAATTATCATTTGCCAAGTTTATCATTACCATTTAAATGGAATAATTAAGATCGATTGTCGTTAAAATAGAATCTCTACCGAACACCATGCTTTCACACTTTTATATAGTAAAATAACTTTCAATCTCGTTACTTATTACTAATTGATTTTCTAATCCAGTTTTACAAATAGAATTAAGTAACTTTAAAGTATTTGTAATATTAATTCTTTCATATATATTTTATTATATCGTATGAGAACATATATCACTTTATTAAACTTGCCGGTGAGTTTTTTAAATAAAATTTTCTTGAATTTGTTTTAAGGGAAGGATTTCTTTTTTTTTTTTTTTCTTTACCATTGTAATGGAACAAAGTCTTTTCTTTTTTTGTAAATGCATGTCGCTTTAAGATTCCATAGTTTTGCTTACTTATATTACAAAAGAATTTGTGGTTTGATTATGTTTTCATTTGAGAAAAAGAAACCAGATTAAATAGGATATAAAAGTTAAACATGATTATTGTGAAAGGCAAAAGCAAAGTGTTAACAAAAGACTCTAAGAATGTCGGTCCCACTAGTAAAAGAAGCCTATAAATTAGAAAAGTACTATTAAAAGGTCTCTAAGATTTTGATGCAAATTTGACAGAATAAAATTAAGCTACGAGAGCTTTCTGTGCTGAATCATGAATAGTTTTACTAGAAAATTGTTGTAGAATAAAATCAAGCGAAGGATTGTTTTCACATCAGTCCAGTTCCATCTTCTATAAACAATGAATTCAATTGGCATGCATCATTAGTGTAATGAGTATATCTATAATTGTATTCTCAATAGACTTGTTAATTGGATGGATCTAGTTAATTCGAGGTCGGTCATTTTTGGTTTTTAAGTTTTCGAGTTTAAGTCATTTCTGTTTCTATTCATTTCAGGTTTGAGTCATTTTTAATTTTGGTCATTTTGGTTTCGGTTTAATTAGTGTTAAAACCTTAATCAATCAAATTTAGGTCAATCAGGTTTAAAACTTAGGTTTATCAAGTTTAGGTTATTTTAGGTTCAATTCATTTTGAGTTTGGATCATTTTGAATTTTGATTATTTTGAGTTCAAGTCATTTTCGAGTTCGAGTTGGTTGGTTTTGAATTATTAACATTTTTCTTTCGCATTGAGTTTGGTTAAATTTAAATTCGAATGAATTGATTAAATTTTTTGAATTCGAATCAAAATTAACGAGTTACTTCCGGAAGATAAAACTAATGAGCTTCTGAAACCGACCAAAAGGAAACAAAAAAAAGTTACATTGACTTATAGACGCATAAGAAGCTATAGGAAGCGTCAAGCATAAAAATAAAATAAAATTAAAACCCTATATGATTCGATTAGCATCTGAATTCTAAAAGAGGCAATAATTGTTCAACATCTCAAGGTGATAAATATCTCATTTTACAAAAAAAGAAGATATTTTCTCACAAACACATGATTTACGTTGCAACTTGCCAAGAATACTAACATATGTAATAGTAGCAGTAGTATTTGGTGGGAATAATTTTGAGTCAATATACTTTAAAAGTATTAAGGTTCGAAATCACACGGCGTGCACTAGGGAAAGGAAAGGGAGGCTTGAAGCTCACAAAAGATGGAAGACGTTTGAGATTCTAATTTTTATCATTCACATAAAGATGGCCTCCCTTTAACCCCCAAAAAAAAGAAAAGGCTAGAGGGGTTGGGCAGCAATGGGAGGTGACTTTAGACTAGCAAATTTGTGTTATTCGTGTCATAAACGTGTCTAAGATATTTTATATTTATATAAATTTTAATACGTTAATAATTTATATTATATAAATTTTGAGATATATATTTATATCATGTATTTATGTGTTATATTGATGTAATCGTGTCTAAAATTATCAAGTCTAGATAAGTTCGGGATGGATAGTGGGCCGGATCTTCTATCTTCTTTTCAACAAACAACCTTACATCTTCTTTTCCAATATCGAGGATCCTTAAGGATATGTTGATTTTTGCTTTGGGGCAAAAAAAGAAAAAACCTTTGATTCAATTAATTTTCCCCCTTTTCTCATTCTTTTTTATAAAAAAAATCGTAATTTGAAAATAAAAAAGATAACAAATTTGAAATTTGAATGTCAAACTTGTTGCCACCTTTTAAAAGTAACTGCATGAATTAACTGAGTTAAATCTCGGATATTTTTTAATCTTTATAAACTATAGTGCTTAAAAATTGTTGAGATGAAAGAAAAAATTATAAATATTATGATTTGAACTTCAAACTTATTGAATACTATAACTCTGAAGAGCTAATGTATAAATTAATTGAACTAAAACTTAATTCAAATGGTAGTTAATTTGAAAATCATGATAATGCAAACTACAGCAATGAATTCGAATATCAATTTTGAAGAAGCCAAACCTACAGCATTGAAAGCATCCGAATGCAGCCCATTACTTGACCATCCTTTGGGCTTTTTACTGATAGAAATCGCCTCAATCGATACACGGGCCAACGCTGGGCAATGGAGAAGCTTGTTGGCAAAACATGGCAGCCCATCAACCTTTTCTTCCAAATTAGAAGTTCTCAGAAATCTGCAGAAAACGCAAAAGAACTCCATAATCGGGGGTTTTAGGAAAGAATCAAAGACGTCATCGAACCAACTAGAGTGACAAAAAAAAAAAAAAACAGCAGAAAAGCAAATGACAACGCGAATCGCTCCAGCAGTTGGAGCGAACTTGCTTGGTCAACATTCTGCTGAGAGGAACCAAGATGCCACTGTTTATGTTGGCAACCTCGATCCTCAGGTTCTCGTTAACTTCCTTTCTCTCTTTCTTCTTTCTTTGTTTTTTTTCTCGTTAAATTTCTTTAAATTACAGTTTTAAATCCTTCTTTTACCTTTCCAGGTATGTGAGGAGTTATTATGGGAGTTATTTGTTCAAGCTGGTCCTGTTGGTACGTTTTATAATCTTAAACTTAATCAATTTATTTTAGCCGACAATACCCAGGATTCAGGTATAAATATTAGATATGTGTATGTTCCGATATGTTTATTTTCAATTTGTTTAAGTTTTTTTCATATATTGAGAGGGTCCTTCTATTATATTCATCTCCGAAAATATATCCGATACGAGTATCGGACATGGATATTTTAAAAAAAATAAAAAGCCAGAGCAACATAGATTTTAAGTTTAAGCTACTCAAGGTTAATTTTGATTCAATTTCTTTCTTTATATTGTTCATGTTTGAATTCAATTAGTTGAAAATGCTTTGGTTTCTTTTAATTATTTCAGTTAATGTTTATGTGCCAAAAGATAGAGTTACAAACTTGCATCAAGGTTATGGATTTGTAGAGTTCCGAAGTGAAGAGGATGCTGACTATGTATGTTCTTATTCTTTCATGGATTTTAGCCATTGGATTATTATTATTTTTTTTTTATGCTTACTGTTTCTTTGCTTTTTGAATGATTAGATTCATTTGGTTGAATTTTAGGCCATTAAGGTGCTCAACATGATTAAGCTTTATGGCAAGCCAATACGTGTAAATAACTTATGAAATTTGAGTTCATTAATACTGCAAAATGGGAATAGTGTTGCATTTTAAAGAATCAATTTGTTTTTTTTTTTTTTTTTTGATTGTTATGGTTTTTCTATTTTGATCAAACTCCAGGCGTCTCAAGATAAAAAGAGCTTAGATGTTGGTGCAAACCTTTTCGTTGGGAACCTTGATCCCGTAAGTATTTAGTATATATATCTTTAGAAGTGTAGAAATGCTGTCATCAAGTGCTACATTTCCGGTTTTAACTTGTGATATATCTTGTTATAATTTCAGGATGTGGATGAGAAACTTTTGTATGATACTTTCAGTGCATTTAGTGTCATTGTTACAAATCCCAAGGTACCAACTTTCAATTTTTTTTTTTTTTTTCATTTTGTATGATGGCGTTCCATAAGTTAATGAGCTCTGCTTCGCTGTATACGAAAGTGCATGTCAGCATGTCTTAAATTTGCTTGTTTAGTTTTTAAGACTCTGCAGCCTTTTGATGTCATTCAAAATTTAATCGGTTCGACCATTGCATGTGTTAAAGAGTGTTGAAGCCTGTAGATGAAGGGCTGAAAACTATAACCTTTGCATCATAGTTTTATTCAATTGATGTTGAGATGAAGTGGAAACTGGCGAGATTGAACCGAGTAGGGTGGACTGTTTATGTCACAAGCAAGTGGATTTCCTTAGTTGTTGGTTTTGAATATATTTGCACGGTCATGCAATTACATAATCTGTTAGATGGACTGGAATACTCATATTCCGTATTTTTTTTCCAGGAGAATTCATTCCGCTCATATCTTGAAAGCATTGATAGTGGGTTATGAAAATGAATAAGAAGTTAACTAGATATTTAAAATATATATTTTTTACATTTTGTGTATTATCCACTATTTGCTAATGGGTTCTGATGCTTACCACATTCTGACATCAGATAATGAGAGATCCGGAGTCCTGAAATTCACGCGGTTTTGGAATTATAAGCTATGATTCATTTGAGGCATCTGATGCAGCTATTGAGGTATGTCTGCACTGCCACGTGGATTTTACTTGAACTGTTTCTAAGATTACATGATTTCATCATGTGAACTTTTTTGTTTCTTTCGGATAACTAATCGGTATTTATCCAATAAGCAGTTGACTGCTACTTGGCAAACAGTCCTTGCCAAGACTAAGCAGTGTCAAGCATAAAAAGAATTAACAGTTTTCAATAGCCAACGCTGAGCAACATGCAACATTAAGAGAACATTAACAAAAGATTAAATAGTTTAACCCCCAAGCATTGCTAAGATATTTGGATGAAACTTTGATTTTGTTTTTTCTGGAGTTATTGCTAGTTTCACCTATGTTGCTCTAACTCTTCATTTTTCTTGAATGATACTTTGATTTTGTTTTATTCTGGAGTTATTGTATGTTTCACCTATGTTGCTCCAAGTCTTAATTTTACTTCAAGTACCCGTGTTCGAAATATATCCAGATGAGGATGTGGAATATGACCCTCTTAAAACATGGATAAACTTAGAAAAGATTAAGCTTACTTGTGTCGGACACATAACATCCAAGTCCAAGTCACTTAAAGCTTCACAATAACATTATTGTTTGCGTTATGGCTTTAAATTTCAATTGTAAAGAACTCTTCTTTTTCTTTTGGTGGAAACCTCAGATTCCAAAAGGCCACTAGACCCGACTAATCCAATTCGAGCCAAGAAGGCCCACAAGGGGGTAACGCTCTCCCAGCGTTGGTTTTCTCCATTTACAAGGCTCGAACTCGAGACCTTGCTTGAGGGGAACAAGTGCCTTACTTGAACCAACCAACGTTGGTATTGTAAAGAACTTTGTGGCAAGCCAATTTAGGAACAAGTGCCTTACCCATTTTGGTATTTTAAAGAACTTTGTGGAAGCCAATTTAGGATTTGTAGTCTTTTTTGGCATAACTTCTCAGTAATTAGTTTATTTCTTCATTTGTTAGTTTTTTTAAGAGTTGGGAAGAACTTGATATCTTGCTAATTGGAATTAATTATTGCTATTGTCGCTGCTTCCATTGCTCAATATGTGTTTTGTTTTTGTGTTCTTTTTTTATTTTTTTGAAAACATGGTTCAATATGTGTTGCGACAGTCTAAAAACCTTTGAATTCGTTTTATCCATCTTGGAAAATATGTTCAATTGTTATCTTTGATTACAGGCAATGAATGGCCAATACCTTTGTAACCGACAAATAACGGTTTCTTATGCTTATAAGAAAGACACCAAAGGGGAGCGCCATGGCACCCCAGCAGGTAGTTTTTCCCATTTTGCTTTGACTGTTTATTTTTCTTGGTGTACCTGTTCGACACCCATATCTGATGCATATATGTGAAAAAACATATAAAAACATGGAAAGAAATAGCAGTGTCGAACACGTATCTATATTCAATGCTCACGCTTGAGTCTGAGTACCCTAGGTCTTCTCCAAGTAGATTGGTATCTAGGTTTTGAAACGTTTTCCTTCATTTTGATACAGAGAGGGTCTTGGCTGCAAGCAACCCAAATGTCCAGAAGACCAGGCCCCATACGTTGTCTGCAAGCGGGCAATGCTTCCCTCTGGTCCCCAGTCCAATGGTGCTGCTCCACCACGACCTTTTGCTAATGGCACTGTTCCTTCTGGCTCAATGCCGGTAGTCCGTCCTCCACCTCCGCAAAATGTACCCTTCCCGCCAATGCAACTTAACGGGCAAGTTGCTTGGCAGGGTCAAACAATTCCACCTCCAGTCATGCCTCCGCCTATGCAGTTCAGACCGCCTCCACCGAACATGCCACCACCACCTCCACAATCTGCTCATTCAATGCCTCCCCCACCAATGGGAATGGGAGGAGCACCACCACCTGTTTGGCCGCCACCACCACCTCCACTGCAAATGGGTGGCAGGCCCCTTGTGCCACAAATGTCAACGCAACCCCCTCCCCCACTCCCATCCACAACTTGAAGATCACAAAATCTGTTCCTGTCCATTCGCTAATTGTAGTGCAGTTTTTGTTTCTTATTGTAATGCAAATTATAAAATGAATTGTTCTCTATTGCTGTATGAATACTTGAAAATTTAACTTTAGATATCTTACATTTTTGTTTAAC
>JBBYHK010000002.1:8871462-8882683 GCA_038382065.1 Adansonia grandidieri
CCTTTTCAAATGAAAATTATGATTATTCACAAATTTTTGTTGGATTGATATTAATATATTTTAAAGTTTTTAAATGAAATGGGCAAACTGATAATAAACAATGAATTCGACGGGCATGTGCATCATTAATATAAAGAATATTCTTATAATCGTATTAAAAATATAATGTGAAAACAAAACCCTAGATTATTCAATTAGTGTCTGAATTCTAAAAGTGCCAATAATTGATCAACATCTCTTAAGTTAAAACCCTCATCTTAAAAATAAACAAAACATTATCACGAACGCATGATCTACATTGCAACTTCAAAAGAATATTGGTAGTATTCTGTGGGAATAATTTTGAGTCAAAATACTTAGGTATTAAGGTTCAAAATCACATGGATCAAACGCGGTAGGGACATGGAAAGGAAAGGGAGGCTTGAAGCTCACAAAAGATGAAAGATGGTGAGATTCTAATTTATATATCATTCACAAAAGGATGGTCTCCCATTAACCTTAAAAGTAATGGCAAAAAATTCGAAACTTAAATTGATTTATGTGATAATCTTCTGTTACGATTTTTTTGTACTCGAAAACTAAACAAAAAAATTCAAAAAAGTAAAATTTAATTTAATTGACTCGTATAATTATCTTTAAAAAATGATATTATATGAGTCATGAATTTGAATCTTTTGTAACTCTTTTCATTTTTTTCGTATTAAAGCCTCTTTATTTAAGAAGAAAAAAAAAAGGCAAAGGAGAGTTGGGCAGCTAGTCAAGATGACTTTGGGAAGAATAGGCCTTCTACTTTCGATTTAAGGGCAACCTTACGCCTTTTCCAATGTAGAGGATCCTTCAGTATATGTTGGTTTTGGTTTCGAAAAAAATACCCTTTGATTCAATTATTTTTCCTATTTTTTTTTCAATCTCAAATATAAGATTAATTTATAAATTTTTATTGTGATTCTTCGTGATTTAAAAAGTGGTTGTGAACGTATTTTCGATTATATTATTTTATTACTGTTACGAGCATAATAAATACTATTGCAATAAATTACGGTAAATATCAGTCGTAAATATAAGTAACAGAAGGTCCCGAAATTATTAAATAGCATCTATAGCATCGATGTGGCTACGATTTAAAACTTCATATCCTCCACATTTTATGCGTGGGAATTTGAGATTCTAGTCTTATGCTATTTGATGTATAGATCTAATAATTTTAAATATGATACAATTATAAAATATGAACATAATACAAAAATATAATTAAAACATAATATTACACAAAAAAATATCGAAATTTATATAACATAAATTATTAACCTCTCATCTTGAGCATAATTTCATTAAAATTTATATTAATAATTGAACATAATTATAATATAAAAATGATATAAAGACAATAAAATTACCGAATCTAATTTGAAAGAACATCAGGGCTTGCCAGACAGGTTATGGTTATAGTCTTTAAAGACTTAAAGGTGTTTGGTATCCCTTTTTTATGCCCGACTAGAATGATGAAAGGACCAACTCTGGTAGTCCACTTGATTCAGAATTTCTATGCATCATATTCAAGCATTAGTTGATAATTAACTTGGAAAAATCATGATGATGTTAACTACATCATTGAATTTGATTATCAATCGATTTAAGAAAGTCATTTTTTTTCAACTCTTGGAAGCTTTATGGTACTATTTCTTTTCATGAGTAATTATATATATATAGACACACACACACATCTAAATTGAAAAGTTATTAAATTAACAAGATTACAAAGATAAGTTTATTAATTTTTGAGTTCATTTTCAATATATTCATTGTAAAATATTTTTAATTTTACGTACGAAATTAAGATGTCAATCTATTAATTATGTTTATAAAATTTAAAAATTCTATTAATGATGTATTAGGTTTTTTTTATCGAATCAAGAAAAAAAGCCCGTTAAAAGGAAACTTAGTCCCATTATGTTTTCTGACAATTTCAAATTCGATCTTATTTTTCTAATTTTGAGTTCTGAGAGTTGCATTTTGTGGGGTTTTTGCTTTTTGCCCTTTTCCTGGCATGAAAACTAAAATCAGAGCCTACAATCCAAGCCCAAAATCTAACTTCAGCACTGGTCAGTTCTTACTTTGGATCTTTTGTTGTGAAAGCCAGAGGCCTGGCAAAAGGCCAGGCCGCCATCATCCGAGAAGAGTGAGCGAGGCCGCAGTCGATGCTCCATTATCGATCGCCGCGTCCTTTGCTGCGGAAACCACCCACGTAATCTTTTACAGACCAGAGATTTATTTACAGAGTGAAGATCAGGTGGTGTTGGTGGCATTTGGCCTTTTCCCATTCGTCACCTGAGAAAAACCATACAGTCCCGTGTAACGTGCATACGATAAATATGATAATTTATATATTCACGTTATATTTATATATTTTATATTATTATAATTATGTTTAAAGTATTTTAGATTTATATAATTTTAATTTGTTAATAAATCGTATTATATAAATTTTGAAATATGCATCCATATCATATTTTATTTATTTTATCATTTTATATTCGTTTAATGGTGTATAATATTATCAGGTCTCACATCTAAATGAGAATGGATAAAATGCCCAACGCCCATCTCAGCTAGATAAATCAAGATGATTTATACCACAGAATAACCGAAAGAATTAACAAAATTTTGATGGCTTTAGCTAGCAAATTAACTTGGATTATCAGCTCTGAATCGAATGACTGCCCAATCCACCTGCTGGTTGGCACACCAACAGTTTTTTTCTATAGCGTGGATCCTACAAGTTAAGAACTGCAGTGGTGGAGTTAAAATTGCCGTTGAACTCGATGAAGATGTTATGAAATATGACATTGAATAGCCCCATACACTGAGTTGAGCCCCGATGGGGGGCTGTTTATCAGCACCAGTGCTATTGCGAATAGGAACTTCTTTCACAAAATCATACATCTTCTTCCAGCTTATCGGGGATATTTTTACCCTAATATCCTTTTAAACTATTGTGTTAAGCTTTCAAAAGGTTCACCATTGGACTTCTATGCATTATTGTTGATAGAAACAGCGAAGACTCCCCCAATCAGGCCCCTGGCCGTGGCAATGGTATCTATCAGGATCAGGTCCTCAAAGGAGCATCAATTGGGGACCGATGTTGGTTTGGGTATAGACTTTTGACGCGGTCTGCGAATGCTTGATTGTACAGATTCAGTGTCCTTTATATTAGGTAGGGATGTGTTAATGAGGTATCATCGACCCTTTGAGAGATGACTTTCGAACTAATTTGTCCATTCCCATGCAGCTGGTGCATTTGACTTTGTGTGTTTGCTGTTTAACATTACTGAGAATTGCATAAGATGTTTTAGTCAAGAAAGGGACAGTTTTTGTTGGCTTGCAAGTATTTTTGGTTGATATATCCGTCTTACACGCAGTGAGCTCACAACTATAGAAAAATCAGAAATAAAAGGGTAGGTTAACGCTAATTCCAGGCAAGAACTTTAGATCTCAATAGAACATTGTGAACATTGCTTTTGCCTATCTGAATATTTTTCTAAAATCCTTACCGTATTAGATATTAGAGTGCATCTTAGAGCTCAAATTCCGGCGCACCCTTCTATGTTTTTACAGGATTAACTCACCTAATTCCAAATACAGACAGCTATGCAAGCTCATTAGCTTCCTTGCCAAAAAGACATTGACAAAATGAAAGGAACCCCAACATCAATAATTAAAATTTAACAGCAATGAAATTAAGATATGCCTTTTTGGTCAGTGAATTGAAAGACGATACCATCTTTAGAGCGGTTATGGAGGGGGGACCAGGATGACCATTCAAAGGCATCTGAGCCTTGCGGGGAGGGGGACCTCCTCCTGATTCATTCACTTGTTTTTCAAGTCCTGGATTTCTCTAAGCCAATCCCGTAGAAACAACACAGCCGACAAAACCATGGAAAATTTCTTGTTGATGAATCCTTGCAGACTAAAGGAAGCTTGGTAAATAAGAAACTAGCAAGAAAGGAGAAAATTAAATACATGGTACAACAATCACATGCTCTTCAAGGGAAGACTCGAACGGTTAGCTAACACCTTGCTTGGGGTAGATAATGAGGGGACCATGAACTGTTGCTCTTAGCCAAGATTTGTGAGCACTATGTTACTCGTACTTTGACGTAAATATCAGATATGAGTATAATTTTGATATCGGTACGATTTATTTTTTAAAATTTTTAACATATTTAGAAAATTCTTAGAAAGTCATATTCTTACACCAATTTTTAATGTATTGAATATGAATGTCGAACGCAAATACTTAAAAAAAAAAAATAAAAAATTGAACAACATAGTCTGAGCATACCAAAAGAGTGTGCCTCGCTAAGCTGGTTAAGCAAGGCAAACCTGTAGTTGAAACTACGGCCTGCCCTGGATAGAGCACTGAGTTTTTTAATAGAGGTCGTTCGGAATATGTCCCATTCACTGAGATATATGTCTATTCCAATCATGAAGACAATTCACAACTTAAAAAAAAAAAAATGCTGAATTAAAGATTATGAGCGAGATTTTTGAGTTACTTGAGTTTGACCCGGAAAAAACTCGAATTTAATTATGTTTTATCAAGTTTGAAATTAAATTTGACTTTCATTAAATAAATAATTGTAATTAAATAAATTTGAATTAAAAAAATTTAATCAAATTTAAAACTAAATTTTGAATCATAAATTATACATTAAATTCAAACATTTTACCATTTAAACTCAATTTAAATCAATTAGATCTACGCACAACCCCAAAAAACCATATTACTTCCCAAGTAGCTACGGGGATTCTTAATTTGAAAAGCAGAATCAAAATTTGATACCGAGCAAGATACACATAATAAAAGGACTGGGGCCCAGCTCAATCGATAAGTCGACAGCTTGACAATAATGCTGTCTAGGAAACTGCTAAATGGGCAATGCATCGATGCCCTATTATCCACGAATTCTTAAGCCTTTTTCCACCTTAATGTTTAATATCTAGCAGTTTAACACGGGATTGGCATTAAGCATCACCTCAAATTTATAATGTTTTGTAACACTCTCATTTGGCCATGCTCCAAGAACACCTTCATTAATGGAGATCTTCAACCGTTCAATTAAAGATAGAAGGGAACAAGGAAAACATCGCGTAATTAGAATTTAATATGATTAGTTCATTCATTTGTAAAAACAAAAAAGAATTATAAGGGTTTGCTTTTTATTTTATTTTACTTTATTTTAGTTGCAATTTAATAAAAACTAAAAAGGCACACTGGATCAATAGTATTTGCCTGACTGAAAACTATAACAAGACTGCCAAAGAACATTATTATATATTAAAAGAAAGTGCACCACAATTTGTCAATTTCTTAGATCTGGCGTGTGTTATGCGTCGTTTTTTAATCAACAAAGCTCAGAGATTATTATTATTATTATTATTATACTTGTAATTAAACTCCTAATAAGATTAAATTATTAACAATTCATCAAATTGTATTGAATCAAAAACAAGAGAAAAAATCGTGGAGAAGAAGAGAAATACAGCTAAGCAAAGGGGTGGCGGCTAAATATAGATATGTGAGATGCAGATTTTCCCCTCAAAACTGGAAAAGGACAAGAAAGCAAAAGACAAAATCAAATTTAAACATTCGTATTTATATTTTTTTATAAAATATTATATTATATTTATAATTATATTTAAAATTATCGAATGTCTCATTGTTCAACCAACAACTTGGCATTTAAAATCCCAGCTAGAAAGGATCACTGAGGTAACATTTTCATGGGGTTTGGACTTTTAGAAGACATAAGAAATCGATGGGGGGACACCCAATAATAATATCTTCATTTGATTTTCCTATCTCCATTTTTGTACATGAAAATTACTCCAAATTACACAGTCATTGTTCCTTTTTTTTTTAAAAAAAAAATTGTGGCCCAATGGATTCTGCAGTGAGTAATGACTCAACCTCTCTGTCTGAAAGCATTGAATTCCATCTTATCTCAAAGGACCAAAAAGTGGGGAGGGGAAGGGGGGGGGGGGCCAAGAATTATGTTCTTCCTTAAACAAGAAACCCAGGCAGAGTTTGAGTTAATTCCACAAAAGTCTCATTTCCAAAATTTCCAATTTTCCCATTGATGGAACTGTTAGATGGTTTTCATAGAATTGTCTTGCGAGGTTGGAAAGAATGGAAAAAAAAAAAAAAAACTAAATAAATAAAACAACAAATATTAAATTAATTGCAAATATAAAAAACAGAGTGGTGATTTAGAATCAAAACCAAAATCCTTCCACTTTCAGCAATCTGCCATTCCATGTGGTATTCTACTTTCAGTGCTAACTTTCCACCATCAATGTCTGGAGCTACAGATCTTTCTAAATTGCCAAAATATATCCCATCTGCTGTTTTCCTGATGTTTCAAAGCTTTAATTAACCTAACACAAAGAATGTTAAATCTGTTTACAGAGATGTTGCTGTCCTAATACGTCTGATTTTTGAGTTTACCTTATAGTATAATAGGTTATGCTGCGACAATGAAGTCGTTTTCGCCATTGTCATGTTGAAGGCAGCAGAAAATAAAAAAAGACACCAATTACCTCTTTGGTGGCTTGCTGCTAACCTCCGAATTGGCAATTTTTTTATGAAAATTATATATTATCATTGTTTTCTCCTGCAACCTGAAATAGTTCAATACGAGATGGTCCTGTACAATGTATATTTTTCCCCAAAGTCAAATGGAGATGATTCTTATTTCTTCCGAGTCATGAGCTCCTTCCAATGTCCTTACTGGTAAAATCTCCACCTCCAAAAGATGCTGCTGCCGCTGAGACATCAAGTCCACCTCCAATGGAGGTTAGTAAAGCCGACAGGCCACCGTTTGGGCTGCCGCCAGCAGCCACCCCCAAGCCGAGAAAATCGAGAGTAGCTTGCTTAGGACCAAATACAGGAGTTCCCATCATCAATTCCTTTAATCCTGAACTTCCATCACATGGAAGTCCGAGTCCAAGCCCTGCTGCAATCGAGGCATGGTCAGGCTCGACTTGTCTCTGACCCCATTGCAAATTATCTTGTTGTGCAGAAGATGATGACGATGAAACTACACCAAAACCGCAAAGCAAGGATGTATTACTTGCTGCTACTCCCATCTGAGCAGCTTTCTGCAGTAGTGCCGTGGCAGACATAGTAGGTTGTGGTGGTGGCGCATACTGCCTGCGTTCTTGCCCTGCAGTCCCAAAAATTGATGATGAGCCATTGTTGGTCGAGAGGCATAGAGAAATTGGTTCATTGGATGTAGATGGAACAAGGTCAGCTGGACGATCTGGTTGACCCATAGCTCGAATTAAGTCAGTGAAAGCCGGAGGTTGTGGAGGTTGTAAGCTCGCAGATGCAGTTGAGGATGCAAATAAGCTAGCAAAGACACGGCTGCTGCTGCTACTAGCATTGCTAACTGAGCTGGTGCTACTGCTACAATTTCCATTCATGCCAACTGGTGCCGGAGCTCCTTCCACCACAATAGGAGTGGGATTTTCAGGCAACTCTGAAACAAGAACCGAGATAGATTGGCAGATAGAACATTAAGGGACCTGACTTAAAAGTCTTAAACATGAAGGCATGGAGAGTTAAAAAGAGCTATCTTTATGAAAAAAACTTTAGAGCGAAAAGCATAATCAAGATAGCACAAATTGAATCTCACAGTTTAGACAATGAGTTTATTTTCATTAAATCCTTCTCTTCCCAAATCTCAGTTACTTAAACCTCCAGAAAACAACAAAGACCAGTAACATGCAAAAAAAAAAAAAACTATGTTCCAAGATTCATCCTAAGACATAATAACAACAAAAAGAAGTTATCTTTGTTTAATTTAAACAAAATTAGAACGGACAAAACAGAAAGTAACAAGATCGAAAATTCCAAAATTCGGTAATAGAAAACTTATCAGAACTTTGAATTGGCAAAACTGAAGAAGATATCACACCATTTAACCGAGACAGAGCTGGTGCAGCTAGAGTTGAAGCTGAAGCTGGAACTGATGCTTGCACTAATGCCGGTGCTGGTGCTGGTGCCGCTGCAGATGCCGGTGCAGAGGCACGTGGTGGTGATAAATCCACGGCCTGAACTTTCGGGTCGGAGTCCGAATTCGGATTGGCGGTAGCCAGATTCTGATTCTGAGGCTGAGGTTGTGTTTTAGCTTTAGCACTCTCCTCTGCTAGTGCATCACAGAAAGCCCTGTGGGTAATAAAACTATCCTTCCTGCAAAAAACCCAAAGCAAAATTAACAATCAATCCCACAAAAGATCCATTTTTTCCCAATACAAACCGAATATCTAGATTGTTTTGAGTACCTGGAAAACAGAGTTCCACAATCGCATTTGTATTCTCGAGTACCACAAATCTTAGAGTGAGCTTTCCAATCAGATTGAACAGCGTATTTTTTGGAACATTTATCGCATTTCCACTTTTTTTCTCCATGTTTTCTAAAGAAATGTTTCTTAATCCCCGTAAGATCGCCCAAAGCTCTTGATGGATCGTGATGGACGCAAGTGGGTTCAGGACAAACATAAACTTTCTTCTTCACTTCCTTGCTCGATCTCTGCCTCAGCTTCCATGGTAAATTATGGCCTCGTCTATGAAGTTGAAGATTTTGGTCCCTTTGAAACCCTTTATTGCAAATTTCACAGACGAATCGGTTCGTGGCTAGAAGACTCTTCGGAGATAAAGCAATAACCTCTGCATCTGGATCTGTAACAACCAAAAATAATTACAGTTGACAACAGAATAAAGCACCAAAAATAGAAAAAAGAACAAAGTTTGGCCGTTTATTGATCATTGGATAGTTATTTTACAGCACCTGGCATTCCAGGGAGGTTACGTTTCTTCTTGGCGGTGGGTTTGGGAGGTGGGTTTTGGTTACCGGAGGAGGAGACGCTCGCTTCGCCGGAAGCGGTGGATGAATTATCTAACTCAACCGGCATCACTTTAAGAAAAACAGAGTTCTTTTTGAATCAAACTACTAGACCCAAAAAAAAAAAGGTGAAATTTAGAGCATTTATCTCACAATTCTAAACTATCTTTTGATCTCTCACTATTTTATCTACCAGTCATGCTTCTTTTTCTTTCGCTAGCTGTTTAGGCCACCAACCAGCTTTCTGACTAAAATTTCACATTACCCAAAGAAGCTCAATGATTAAACCCAAACATTGAAACCAGCTCTTTCAGCTCTAAGCCACTGAAGTTCAATCCAAACCCCAAAAAAAAAAAAAAGGAAAATCAAAACCCAGAAAGCAAATCCAATCAATAACCCCAGTATCTGAAAGATCCAACAGTCAAAGCTGAATCAAACAACATAACAATCTCAAAAACTATACCAAAATATCTCAATAAAACAGAGAACGAGGATCAGATATGGATAAGTTTTATAAAACACGGCTCAAAAAGGAAAACAGAGGAAAAAAATATATAAAACATAGAGAACTTCATGTGAAAGGTTTTAGAGAACAAGGAAGACAAATAAGGAAAGACTAAACTGTTCTTGCTGGTTTACTTTTCAGAATGAGAAAACAAATATATAAATAAAATTAAATAAAAATTATTTAAATATTAGTGTTAAGTAGAGATTCGGTTAGCGTTAATCCATCTAATCTAATCTAATACATTGTTTAAGGACAAAGTAAAGATATGAGTTTGGAGTTCGATTTTTTAGCGTTAACTTGTCGGGTAGCGGGTGCTGTTTTGCCTGGTGGTGAAGTGGTCGGAAATATGATTTGCGTTTCGGACAGAGTACTGAGGATGGCCTGTCGGCTGTCGTGTCGTCGGTATTGGCTTTAAATTCATGAAAAGTCAAACTACTTTTGTTATTGATTGGAGCTTTAACCAATCAAGTTTTGACACGTGTTTCGAGCAAACTATGACTTAGCATGTTTGATTCTTACCCCTTTTTACAATTTTTATTACTTTCCCACGATGTAGAGCACCTTGAAAGGGCAACAATTTTTATAATTATCATGTCGATTTTTTATTTCTTTTATTACGCTTTTCTTTTTTATTTTTTTTTAATGGGTAAAGAGGGGAGTGTATGTGTTGAATTGATTCATATTCATTATTCTCCTCTTATTTTATTTTTTTCAAGAATTATTCTCAAATCTTTGATAAATTCATATGTAAAATAAAAAATTTTGATAATAATATTAAATATCTTCCTTAAGAATAGTATGAAAAAAAAAACTAAAAATATCAACTTATAAAATAAAGAAATACTGAATAAATAACTTAAATAAAATAAAATGCAAGAAAAGTACATAGAAAAAATACATGCAACTAGGAAAATTAATCAGAACATGCAAAAAAAAAAGAATTGATTATAATTTGATTTAAAAAACCAATTTTTTTTTTTAAAAAAAAAACAAATATTCAAAACCGTTAATGATTTATTGTAAGAACATCATAAAGTTTTTTCTTTAAAAAAGACAAAATCCAGCTTTAAATTTACATCAATCTGTGTCGTGAATGTTATTTATGGTTCTTGCTTTTGCTCTCCAACAAATATTTTTTTTAATAAGAAGAAGTAACAAAAGTACATATAAAATAAAACCTTAGTAGTTATTTATTATCAAGATTTACCTTGATGAGCTGAATGATCCATTTTCGAATAGATTTTTTCATAGTAAGATATTTATATTAACTTGTTCTTATTCCTCCCAAAGTTTTTTCTAAGCTATATTTTTCCACCATTTTCCATACATCCCATTCTATCTCACTAAAAAAAAATCGACAGAATCACTTATCAGACTTATTTAAAAACCTGACTATTTTTTCACTTCGACTAACCAAATTCGTGTTAAGTTGGGCCTAATCATGAATTTTTCTAATTCGAGTTAATGCGACTTAAATTGTAATTTATTAACAAAAATATTTTTAATTTAAATTTAATTATAAAATATAAAAAATATTAAGATAGAATTAATTTCTATCTTTGTTAAATAGTAAAACATATGTTCAAATTTGTCCGAGCTTAAACAAGAAATATAAGAAATTGAGCTGCGCATGAGTTTATCCCAAATTTTCTTTAACCTAAAACTTAAATGCTCAAAGTCTTTAAATACCCATGATTAAGAATGGAATTGAAATTGTTAAGCATGAGAAGGATGTAAAACCAATTTTTTTTTTTTAAGAAAAACAATTTGCTATTTTAATCTTTTATGATCTAGCACATGAACACGA
>JBBYHK010000002.1:8929652-8944900 GCA_038382065.1 Adansonia grandidieri
CCCAACAAATTCAAAACAAAAGAGCCCAGGCAGAATTGAGTTTGTTGCTTAAACGAGCGGGCATCACCTCTTTGACGACTGAGGAGTTCGTAAATCGTTACCGAAACTCCAAAAAAAATAAAAAATGGAGACGAGAGAAGAGCAATTGAATTTGATTCCAATATCAGCTGTAGATAACTGCGAAAATGGCAGCCAATCTACTGGTTCATCGGCTACGGTTTCTCGTTCTTCCAGCAAAGAGGTTTTTCCCCTTTTTTTTTTTCTTTTTCATGAATTCTTCTACTTTAAATGCTTCAGATTTCGGAGAGACTTATCGACATAGATAAAAACATGTTGAGTTCGACCGTTATCTGGCTGTTTACTTTAAGTTAATGAAGAACAAGAAGAAGAAGCCGTTTCAATTACTTTCTTGTTCAATCTCCTTCAATTTCGTTGACGTTATGATTCGCAATTACTTTCTTCTTTAGTGAAGAAGAATCTTGCTTTACTTGGTTCAGAAGGAAAGCTACAAATCGTAATTAAAATTTTTTAGGAGATTCACCAATGAACATTTGGTTATTATTCTCTTTATATTTTGCTACCAAATTAAGATGTAATGACTATATAACTGTCACAAATTTTTGGTGAAAATTGTCATATTTTGCAGTTTAAGCTTATAAGATGTTTGAATTTGGTTTTTCTTCTTTGCAGGCAGTCTACAAAGTCATCCGTAGCTGGGCTTCCAAAAAGTTTATGACAGGATGGTTAGCTCTTCTCTACTAATCCTTTTCCAAATTTTGTGTCGTTTGTTCAAATTTTTAGCTAAGAAAAACATAGTTTTGAATTTGGTTTTTGTAAATTTTTAACTTCAAGTTTCTACTCCTTTTGGCATGGCCTGAATATCAATTTTGTAATTTCATACTCCTTTTTTGTAAAATCTAGTCCCAAAGTAAAGCCACTAAACTCAACTAACCCAAACTCTTCATTTTTTCAAAATATTTGTGTCCAACGCCAACAGATATCCAGACATAGGTAAGTACGAAAGTATGATCCTCCACATATGTTCTAAATCTGCTTTTGTCTTGGGAAAATTACAAAGAGTCGGCGGATCAACTTTGGGTTGAAAATTGAAATCTATGATCATTGATTGCATGCAACTTTTAATAGTTTAGATTCATCTTATAATTACTGTTGATAATCTTTGATTTGAGTAAGCTCTGGTATCCCTCTCGTACTTCCCATTAAGTCACTTATGATTGCAAATCTATTTTGACTCGTAGCTGACCTTGTTTTTTGCAGTGTCATTTTCCTCCCTATAGCAATTACATTCTATGTCACTTGGTGGTTCATTCATTTTGTCGATGGATTCTTCTCCCCAATCTATAAGCATCTTGGGATCAACATATTTGGTTGGTATATTATCTCTTTTCATTACTTTACATGCGTAGTATAGTTTTCAACCTATACTGCTCTAACTCTTCATTTTTTTAGGTTCTCGTGTTTGGCACCTGTTTCGGATACTCACACATAAGTTTAAGTAACATAATTTTCAACAATAGTATATAGTCTTATATTTTCATGGTAACGAATATTTTCACAGGTCTTGGATTTGTGACCTCCATCACATTCATCTTCACAACTGGTGTGTTCACGTCCTCATGGTTGGGAGCATCTGTTCTTAGTCTGGGAGAATGGTTAATCAAGAAAATGCCCCTCATTAGCTATATTTACTCAGCTTCCAAACAAATAAGTGCAGCAATATCACCAGGTAAAATTAAGAACAAGTGTCCCTAGTTTCAGCATTCAAAATATTTGCTGGACATCTTTAAACAGCAATATATATGAAACTATATGAATTTCCAGATCAGAAATCGAACGCCTTCAAAGAAGTGGCAATTATTAGGCATCCGCGACTTGGAGAATATGCATTCGGATTTATCACTTCAACAGTTGTTCTTCATGGGAGTTCTTCAGGTTCAGAAGAACTGAACTGTGTTTACGTACCTTCCAATCATCTCTACATTGGAGACATATTCCTCATAAGCTCAAAAGATATGATAAGGCCTAACCTCTCCGTTCGGGAAGGAATTGGTAAGATTTTCTGGCCAATATATCCATGAAAAACTGATGAATTTGTATTTTTTTTTTTTTATGGGGCAGAAAGACGTAATTTTTTTAAATGTTCGTTTTGATGTAGAAATTGTCATCTCTGGTGGCATGTCCATACCTCAGATATTGACCATATTGGATGCACAAGAAGCCATTGATATAGCTGGACTGGAAAACTCCACCACCCCACAAGTTAATAGCGGCTACTAATGGCTATCTTTGTAGTGAACCTTCTGCTCGTTTTGCAGGCTGACGTGGTTCGACTTTTAGGTAGTTTCATTTCATGGAAGAACTTTCAAGTGTCTCCATGAACCTTATTGGTTGATATTGCAGCCTAAACGGAGAACAGATACAAATAAAGACTCTAATAGCTTGGTCACTTCTCTTTATCTTTGTTTGCTAAATTGTAGATTAATATGTTTGAAAACTTAAATGTTTTCATTGAAAATCCAATGACCCTCAGAAAAAGGATTGTAAATAACGGTTTCCAAAATATGATTCATACACATTAAACTAGCACATCATCACATTAATCAATAATAAAGTTTTCACTTTCTTTATTTTGGGTTAAGATTATTTCTTGCCATATTCTCTCTTTAGGTGTACTCTGATCAGAACGGCAATAATACGATAACATTGATTACCCAATCCAAGCATCTTAAACAAAATGGAAGCAAACACAAGAGGTCAGGATTATAGCTTAAAACAACATAGCAAGTCCTAAGAAAATTAAAAAGTAAAAAAAAAAGGAAATAAAAACAAGCTCATAGTAACATAATAGGGCTCCAACTCCAAATCAAACACTCCTGAACTCGGAATTGGCCACATCACAGAGAAAGCATATTGAAAACAGTTTTTCCTTGGAGATCTAAAACTAAATCAGGTGCCAATGGGAGAGAAAGCAGCTCAATTTAAGAAAAGTGTCTTACGATCACCTGTAATCATCTTCTTCCATCCCATCGTAACGATCACGATCACGGTCAGCGTATTGATCATAACGATCACCATGTGCATCCAAATCATATTCTCCTCGACCTCGATGATGCTCGTAGTATTCATAGTGTTGGTCATCTGGGTCTGAACGCCTATGGCCACGATCATGCTGATCATACCACCCACGATCCTCACCTGGCTCACCATGATCATAGTCCCTCTCACTGTGCCGGTCCCGCTCATGTTTGGACTCAACACGGTCATAATCAGATTCCCTATCCCTAGAACGCCCACGGTCACGGTCATAATCACCAACATCATAATCCCTATCCCTGTCCCTCTCACGATCTCTTTCTTTATCGCGCTCATGGTCACGACCACGATCCCGCCCTCGATCACGTGCTCGATCACGATCACGACCACGGTCTCTCTCTCTGTCCCTATCTCTGTCTCTAGTTCTTTCACGGTCTCTGTGGTGTCTATCATCTCTATCACGATCCCTTGGTCTGTCATGGGAGCGCTCACGAGACTTTTCTCGCTCCCTCTCCCGTTCCCTTCCCCTTTCACGGGATTTTTCCCTGTCCCTAAGATTTCCAAGATAAATCAGATAATTATAATATATTATGATTATAATATATTATGATGACACCGTGTCAAAAGCATAGAAAATGGTTGTTATCTTATATGTTCCAGCAAAAGTAAAGGCGGAAGGACTCATTCTTACTTTCATGCTGAAATAAGCATTCAGTCAGCAAACTTTTAAGATTTTACCAGATAATTTAAAGACAAAAATTGGAGGAACTGCTCAGCTAAAGCTTACCGGTCACCATGTCGATCCTCACGAGTCCTTGGCTCCTCAGAACGAGATGGTCCTGATTGCAGTTGCTCCCTGAGTAGCAAAAGAAGATGGCATTTAATTTCCAGAAAATAACAAATCAAACATAGCATTTAATTTCTAAAATATAAAATGTTCAGCCCAAGCATGGTAACGTTGGACTAAATTATCAAACATCAAAACTTGAGCGGTAAAAAATACATGTGAGATCATCAGCGAAGCAAAATTTTTGGAGTTCAGTTTCTCTCTCCGGAAGCATCTGAATTAAAGGTGGCTGCTTGCAGCCTAGCTCAAAGCACCTCCCATCCATAAGGCAATCACCAAGGGAGAAACTGCTAAGATGCATCACTGATATTCTTTTTTTCTTATTTCTTACTTGTCACTTAAATATTAATATCTCATTTAAGCAATTGCTACTAAGTACTAATTTTGAAACTTTTAACACAAAATTTTCATCCTTTACAGCCTATGTTTATGGCTCAGCACTACAATATGCATAGCCATATCCAAAGTACCTTTGAATAACATCTTCACCTCCAACCCTGGTCGTTCCAAGTCCACCACCTAGCCTACGAGGGCGCCAATTTGGGACTGTCCTACCACGCTCAACATCCACAAGAACTCTTCTGCCATCAATCTTCCTCCCATCAGCTTGCTTATAAGCAGCTGTGACATGTTTGAAAGCAGATATTAACAATGCTCCCTGAAGCCTACCAGCTCAAAGGTGAAAAAAATATCAAATCAAAGCAAACCTTTCATATCCCGAGTATGCATGTACTCAATGAAAGCATAGCCTCTTGGTTTATTTGTGGATTTATCAGTGACCAACCGGACCTGTAATCTCACAACGGAAGCAACAATTAACAAACAGTTGGAAGAAATGTAGAAGAAATTCTTCTCATGTGAATCAGGTAAATTATAATTGATGATGTTTGATCTCCACAACCAAGTGCTGGCACTACAATGTTAGAAATAGTAAAAATCCTAAATGGCACGGCAGGCAGGCATTATGCCTCATAAGCCGTGCTCACCTTTTAATCATAGGGCTGCCAATGTGAGATGCTGACCACCACTGCTAGAGTTGTAGATAAACTGATGTATCATGGCATATTTACCATTTGTTGAACAAACTAAACTCCCCTTACCAGGAAATAATTTTTTAAAACAGAGAATAGTTATAGACTAGAAAATACCAGAACACCTTCTCAACTGCTGATATGTTTTTGATAGCCTTTACAAGCCAAAAGTAAAGTTTCTATTAGCAGGAAAAGCATGGACCAAAAATTTAAATAACAAAAGAAAGAGATGCTAATACTCCCAATTTGTTTTACCCAATAGCAGGAAAAAGGACAGATGTCAGCCACCTTTTATCGCTTGAAAATAAAGGCCAAAAGGCACAATGCACAACTTCTTGCTCAACATAGTTTTTTCATCTTAGCTGTGCAGGATGAAGAAACGTCTTTGGAATAGGATTGTAAAAATATTGGGGAAAGAGAAACAGATTAATCAGCCCCTTACCAGGGATACCTTTATAGGATGCTTCTTAGTGGTAGAACAATACCTAAAGAGTGGAAGATCACCTATGTCTGGAGATGATTTCTATATCCTACCATATTCAAGCAATTTATCAAGGTGTCAAGTGAAACAACACATTCACCCTTACCGCGGTAAATAGGCAGTGTTACCTGTTTTACTTTTCACAACTTGAACAGACACCTAATATGATATATTGCCGAACAGGCTGAAGCTCAGCATACCCATAGATGCCAACGGGAAGTTGTACCATATATTGCAATTTAAAAGTACCATCTAAAGATAGAGTTTGCGACAATGATGGATTACAGCATACCAAGTTTATAGAAACATTTTAAAAATTTGTTCTTTAGTAAGCTTGGGTAAATATGTATAAACATCAGAAGCGTCAACTTTTTACAAGAAAAAAATATAGCTTGTTTGGAAAATACTGGAAAGTGGAAACAAAAAGCTTTAAAACGTGAAATTTAGTTTATGAAACTAAAATCTTTTATTAAGGAAACAGAAAAAAATATAGCAGCTGCATAACCTCTTACCAAACCTGCATGAGGGTGTTCAAAAATACCTACCCGCTTAATCGGTCCATAAGACTCAAACTCCCTTTTAATTCTACTCTCGGATGTCTCATAATTCTGCAACAAATAATACAAGCTAATAACTTATTCCAGCAGGGATAATTGAAAGATGAAGTTAGATATGGAATTAGGCAAATATACTTACAAGTCTAGCAACAAACAGTGTCTTGTATGGATCACCTGAAATATTTGGGTCGCTATTGGGATCATCTGCATAAAAAAAAACCAAGCAATGATTAAAAGTCATAAAACATGCATTAAACAAATTCATCACTCACTAATAAGCAACTTAAAGAAATGAGACTTTACAGTTTTTCAACTCCTCAGCTGCTTTCTCCGCACCCTTCTCTAGTCGCAACTTCTGAATTCTTGCTCTCCGTTGTGCCTAGATCCAAAAAAACATACAAACAGGAGAAAAATAAGAGAAGTGATCTCAGTATAGGGCTCCGTCCGTTAAACATGTCACTGACATTCATAATATGCAAATATATTTCCATTCAATAAATCAACAGAAGAAAACATAAGAAACACTATCAAAACCAATTTACTTATGCAAAGCATTTCACAGAAACAAAAAAACAGTAGCTTCTACTTGAGAGGGAGTATCCTACAGGTGTTTCTGCTTCCTGAACAGGCGGGGCATACTCAGGATCTCCTGGCTCAGCAAAATGACTCGCAAACTGTGCCATTCCTAACAAAGCCGAACGAAGCAAAACAAATCAATAAATATCAAAATTTTAAATTAAGAAGACCAAAATACACGGCAAAAACCTGTGTACGGAGGACATTTTCTCTTCTCAGGAGGCGGTTTAAACTCCAATGGAGGTCGTGGTTCAAAAAGCTTCAAGAGATTGGCAGTTAAACCAGTAGGATGACTTTGCCCAATCTGCAAAGTAAGCAAATTCGTATTTAGTCATCTTCACCCAAGAATAAATTAAAATCATAAAAAATTTTAATTGCATTTAATTTTTTGAAATTTCTAGCAAATTCATTTCATAAAGCAAAAACAAAATAAAAACTAAATTAATGAAAAACTTTGAAAAATAGAGAGCAGTAAACAAGAAAGAAAAATCTACAATAATCTTAAGCTAACAAGTCGAGATTAAAAATAATCAGATCACACTATTCAAACAAAGAGAAAAAAAAAAAAAAAAAAACCTAAAAGAACGAACCAGCTTGAGCTGTTGAATATTGGCGCGGTTCTGAGGAGGTTTAACGCGGGCCTGAACAGCGGCGGCGGCGTTTTGGTTGCGCATGAAGGCATCGTTGTAATCTCCCATGTTGAAGAGAGATCACTCGGGGCTTAATTAGGCTCTTTTTTTTTTTTCTTTGAAACAAATCGAAGGGCTTGCTAATTAGAATGAGATGGTGAGAAACATCGATTAAATAGGTTTTTTCCTTTCGTAAATCGGGTCGGGTCTGTTTTTAAATGGAGCCTGAAAGACCATAGGTTGAGCAAAAAAAAAAAAAAAACAAGGCCAACTTGAATATTCAATGAATAAATTCTTAATATTTGAAATTAACAAAACTAAGTCGATTTTATTTATTTTTTTTTTTTTACAAATAGGTGATAGCCTGAGATTAAAAAAATTTATAAATTTTAAGATTTAAATTTAAATTTATCAAATTTTAATTAAATATATGAATCAATTAAATTAAATTTTATGTTTAAATTAATTTTAATTACTAAAACGAGATTAGTCTGATTTAATTAATTTTTAAAAAAAATCAATTAAATTATTTTTTTTATTTTTATCATTAATCCAACTGAACATATTGACTGCTAGCCTCTATCAATAGATTATTTATATTCCCATTGAGATTTAAAAAAAAAAACTAATTTAAAATTTTATCACTGGGTTTAATAAAATGACATATATTTTAACGTATAGTAATAATTATTAACAAAATTAATATTAAAACAAATATATAATTTTTCTAATGAATTTTAAGATTTTCATTGACTGGATATAGAAAGTAGATTTTTTTTTTTTATCCTTTTAATGCAAATTTTTTAGCAGTACGGTTTTTCTCGTCGATGTGCAGAATTATTAGTTTGACCATTGCATAAAATGTTAAATGATTTAAAGAGCGAAAATTTGCGTAATTTCTTTTTTTTTTTTTTTGCAACTTCATTAAATCGAATTAGATTAATCAATTAAATCAGTTTAATTAAGAATTAAAGATCTAATCAATTTATTATGAAATTTAAAATCAGAGATTTTGTTGAAAATTCAATCAATTAAAATCAATTAAAAAATTTAGATTAAACTAGTAACAACGGTTTTTTTTTTTTTTTAATGATAAGAGTTTAATCTTTATCCTATAAATTCTATATTAAAAGACTATGTCATTAAACCGATTGCATATTTCCATTATCATATTTAGTAGTTATTTAATGGTAAAACTTTTAATTAAATAGATCAATCCAATTGAAAAAATCGACAAGACAAGAAATCTCGCCAAAGTAATATCTGATTTAGTTTTTTTTCGACCTTGAATGATACAAATCCGGACAAAAAAAGGAAAATACTTGAATTAAAACAAAAATCCCAAATTAACAGTACGATTTGGAAAAAAAACATCTTGAGCCAAACCAGTATTATTATGTAAACAATCAGTGTTTTGATTTTTCCCTTGTTTTTCCATGGTTTTGGACCTTTTGGTTCTGTTAACTTGGTAAATTTAACATTGTGCTTTTTGCACGGCTTGTCTGCGGGTGCAAAATGTCTCATGAGTAACCGCCGCTCCCACCCATTTCCTGGCTTTGTAATGCTAATTGTCTGAACCTCTTCATGTCAGCATCGTATGAACTTTTGCTGTAGTCTGAGCTTGTTCCATAGGAATAGACTGAACTATGGCCTGGCTTTACGCCCTCATTCAGGTCATCCAGCGAAGAGTCTCCTTCCAGGGCACGTAGTATCTGCTTAATTTGCATTACGATTATATATATATATATATATATATAGTCACTTATAAAAGATAACATTACAGCGAGGCAAGAAGGAAGATTGGAGATATCTTTGCGAACCTGACTCATTTTCGGGCGCTTTCTGGCGGAATGTCTGATGCTGGCAGCAGCACAGGCTACCAAGCGTTGCATTTCGTTATGGTTGTAGTTAAGCTCCAAGCGTGGATCAACCAGTTGTTCATAGTTGCCATCCTCCAGTGCACGAGTCAAAAGTGGTCGAGCCTGTTCATAACGTAGTGCATTAAAAATGAAAGGAGTTTTGTATTTGATACATTTCCTTCTACAATAGTTCTATAAGATCTGGTGTTTTAGTCAAAAGAATGCATCAAATTTAAACTTTAATGCAAGTATTGAGTTTTTAAGATTTTGGAGAAGGAGAATCAGAATAGGGTACGGACCCAATCGACTAAGCTGTCGTCCATTACATTAGTAGGATCAACAGGTTGCTTTCCGGTTATGAGTTCCAAGAGCATGACCCCGAATGAATAAACATCAGATTTATCTGTCAACTTGCCGCTCGATGCATACTCTGGAGCCAAGTACCTACAATTAGAAGAAATCTTGTATGAAAATGCTGCAATTTGATCTCAATCTCTTCAACCAAACTAAAGATTCTCCATGTTTTCAATCTTTCTTTCCCTCAAACACAGTAATCACCAAAAGAATTGCTCTTTCACTGTTGTTTTTAAGTTACCCGAATGTTCCCATAACACGAGTTGAGACATGGGTGTCGTTATCAGAAGACAGCTTAGCCAATCCAAAATCAGCCACCTATAAAATATTCTCGGTTAGTTAACCCTTTTGCTTTCTTTATAATCATTGGATAATTAATGAATTTCAATGGTGTAATATTAAAACATTGGTTTAGTTTTAAGAGAAGATACCATGGCTTCGAAGTTATTGTCAAGGAGAATATTAGCTGATTTGATATCACGATGAATAATGCGAGGATGGCCTGCATGTATAATTCAACAAAGAAATGAAAACCTTAGGGAGAAATGGAGTTGCAGATAGATTTAAAGAAAGAGGGGAGAGATGGAAATTACTTACAATCTTCATGAAGATAAGCAAGCCCTTTAGCTGATCCTAATGCGATACGAAGCCTAGTGAAGAAATCCATGACTGGAAGATTCTTTCCTACAACGGAAAAAAATAAAAAAAAGTTGCTGATTTTTAGCAAAGCCTGCAACTGCAAGCTTTAAATTTGAGAAATGATAATGAATGAACCATGAAATTCAAGTTACCATGGAGATGATGTTCCAAGGTTTTATTTGGAACAAATTCATAGACCAACATCCGTTGCCCGCGAGCAATGCAATATCCAACTAATGACACAAGATGGCGATGATGGACGCGGCTAATAATTTCAACTTCAGCTTGGAATTCTCTTTCTCCTTGTCCACTACCATGTTTTAAACTCTTAACTGCAACCTCCTTTCCGTTCGGTAACACACCCTTGTGCACGTATCCAAAACCACCTTGGCCTAGCAGATTGGCCTGAGAAAATCCGGCCGTGGCAGTTGCCAGCTCCTCATAAGTGAAAGTGCTCTTATTGAATCCAATAGCAAATTTTGGTGATGGAGGTGGCAAAGGATGGTTTGAGCCTGAGGAAATGGAGCTTGCTTCGCCGCTCATATTTGGTCCTGGCATTGGGGATGGTGAACCCCATCCACCACCACCGGCACCACCAGGTGGAGGCAATTTGACGACATGCTCCGCCCCTCGAAAACCATTGCCCCACTGAGGATTCTGTGAGTTTTTTTTATACTGATCACCACCACCTGCTTCATAAACCAATACAATAGAACTAATTCATGAGCCATGTAAACTTTTTATCAGTTCCCAAATCATAAAATAACAGATCATGCATATTAATTTCTTCTCTTCATTGGATTTATAAGGCAAATTTATACTGGTATTAGCTCTTCATCATTAAACTGAAAGAAAAAAATAGAGAATTTTATGGAAAGTATTTGTAAAATCCAATCTTTCTTTTCCAAAGTTTCAGCAATGAAGGCCTTTGCCTTGGTAACATGAAAGAATGGTATTTTTCTTTTTTTTATATCACCTTTAGCTTCACGACGTTGATAGTACTGCATTTGCTGAAGGCTTTTCTTCTTCTTCTTTTGCTGAAAGTAGGCTAAAATGATGATAAGAACAAGTAGCAATAATCCTACCCCCACAGCTACTCCTATAATGATTTTTACATCCGAGTTGTTGTCACTGGACGAACTTTTGGATGGTGTATCACTCGAAGTGTTCGACTTGGTGCCACTACCTCTGGGAGGAGGAGGTGGGTGAGAATGTTTGCTACTACTTTTGTGAGGTGGAGGAGGAGAAGGAGATTCGTTATGGTTAGCCGGTGGCGATGGTGATGATTTTGGTGGAGGTGGTGGGGATGGTGATGGTGATGGCGGCGATGGTGAGGTTTTGGGTGAGGATGATGGTGAAGGTGAGTTATCTTGTGTCGGCGATGGTGATGATGGAGCAGGTGGGGAATCTTGTGATGGAGAATTCTCAGGGGATGATGCCATTTTGCATTAGCTTGCAGAACTTTCCAACCAAGAAACACCACCCCTCCCTTTATTTTGCTTGGCTCAAACAACCGAAGAACCCTGAACAAAATTTCCATATTAAAATCAAGCAAACTTTGATAGATGCAGCATGCCATTTTAGGATCAAATATGCTAGCCATGCAAATGCTCTAAAAAAATCTAAATTAAAAAAAAAAAAAAGGAATCTTAAATCTCTCCTGAACAGCCTTCACCAAAATCTGTAACACAAATGACATGTTATATATAAAATTGATCTTATGTTATTACTATTCAGTCTATTTTGATGAATTGAGTCAATAAAGAAAACAAACAATTGAAAGAGAAAAAATGGTACCTGAAAGAGCAAGATAGAAGGGGTTCTGAAGGGAAAGAGAGAGAAAAGGTGTTGCATGGTAAAAACTACCAATTCAAGAAAGGGGACCCTGTCGTTTCCCTTCCCCTCAGTGGGTTCCTACAAAGCAGGACTCTCTGGCTCTTGGCCTGTGCCACCCCTTGATTCGTTTCAGTTGGTTGGTTATTTTTTTTTTAGGTATTTTACTATTTCATTCTTTGGCTCAAAAACCATGCCTAAACAGTATGGAAATATCAACTTCTTCTTACTATAAAAACTTGTTCCACTTCGACCCAACATGATCGCTTCTTTTCACACTTGTAACGAAGAAAGCCTCACACCTAAACAATGAAAAAGGTAAGGTAAATACACAATTACTTAACCAAATAATATTACCACCCAAAGGAAAAGGTAATACAGATATTAAAAATATTAACATTGAATGATTAAAAAAAAAAAACTTTATGGCTTTGAGAAGGAAAGCAAAGTGAAGAAAAAGACCTGTACCATGTAAACAGAATTACTCGCTATTTTTCACAATGCAATCTCACTTTATTCCACAGGATGTTTGCCTAGGTGAATTGAACATCATTAAGCTATGTTTGTCACACTTAGGTGTGAGCGTCGGATATGTTATATATCCAATAATCATGACACATAAACCTATTTAATATGGGTATGTTTAATTTTTTTTCAAGTTTTTCTATATATTTAGAAAATTATATCACATACCTATATCTAGAAATGTTTCAAACACGGTACTTTCAAGAAAAATGAAGAGTCGACACGACATTGTCATTAAGTGTTGAAAGGTGGTGTTGAATGTACAGGGAATAAGTCTTAAAAGAGGGCCAGGCAATAGCAGTAGCAGAGGAGAGAATGTAATAAGAAAACAGCTGTAATCATAGTATTATTAATGACTGCTTCATGGATGCTTGCACAATAAGGGGCAGAATGGCAACTTGTTTTGTCAAATTTTTTTCCTTTTAGGTTTGCTATTAAGTGCATGAGATAATTCCAATGAAAAGATTGAGGACAGTAATAAATATGTTTTACACAGTTCTTTGAGATGAATTTTAAGTTCTGTATTTTCTGATTTTTACCTGGATGATTAGAAAGAGCTATAATTGTCAGGAAAATGCAGGAAGAATTCGCTATATCACACACTAAATTATAACACTTTTAGTCTTGTATCAGTCAAAAATGTTTCACATTTTATTGCCCCATTTCTGCTTAGTAAAAGGGAAATTCACTTATGTTGTTTTGACTTTTTTTTTTCTTTTGTATCTATGTCTAATGCATATTCGAATATAAATATGGGATATGATCTTCCAAGAACCCTTCTAATACATAAAAATCTTGAAGAAATAGAACACAACCATATGCGACACTTGCACCCAAGTACATTTATTAGAATTCACACCACCGTGGTAGAAGAAACCATTCGTGCTGCAATCCATAACATTAGCTTCAAAAGGTTAAGTTATTTACAGAAACTTATGAGCTAGAACTTCAGAAGTCTTCAGTTTCAAGAGCAAACTCAGGCAAATTATCTCAAAAACAAACATCTAGTAATATACCAGCAAAGGCGAGGTCTGGTTAAGGATGTAGCTCAGTGACCTCACCTATTAGCCAACAGATGACACATTTACAATGACACTTTGAGAGGGACTGTCCGGACAATTAAGCCCTGTTCCCGACCAATGGATGCCTCACTGAAGCGAGGCTGTTCACATAAGGAAGGTACATAGTACATGCATCACCTGCCCACGTGCTTATCAGTTCAACCTTCTGATCTCTGATATGATAAGCAATCACCTTCCTCCCAAGTGCAAGTATCAGAATGTCGTCATTAATGCTTGGCAAAGCCCTGCAGATGCCAAATATGGTCCCTACATTGTCACAAGGAAGATTGATTACAGACTTCAGGGTCATATGCATATCCCCATGAATGTATATAGTGCAACCATCATCTTGATGACGAGCCAGAATGTAACATAACTCCCCATGGATCACAGTAAAAGCACCGGATTGTCCGCCGGTGGAAGGAAGTGGCAGAATCCCATATTGCTCATTCTTCAAATCGAAAGCAAGAATGACACCGGAAGTGGATTCCCAATAGATAACTCCTTTCATGTAATACCCACAAGTGAGAAATTCCACACTATCAAGCTCATAGCATACCGTGTCGCAGAGTCTCCAGGAGCTTGACCTCGATGAGTAAATCTCAAAATAGACAACCGGATGATCGGGGAAAGTGACAGCACATACAAGCTCATAAGATTCATTAAAATTGAGTGGCTTCGGTTCGAAAGCAAGTACTGCAGCTGCCCCAGCTCCATGGTACAAGTTTGGCTTAGGAAGCCGTTTCCATAGCTTCGTCACAGGGTTGCAAATGTAGTACACATTGTCCTCGACACTTTGGCAACAAAGAAGACCATTGCAAGAGGTTCGGATATTGACAGGCTCGGGCAAGAAGTTCAAAGAGGGATCCGGCATGCCATAAGCATCATGATTAAACGAGATGAAGGTAGGATTGAGACCAGGAACTTGAGAAAAGAAACCAGAAAGGTTTTGGAAGCAAGTAGTTTGCCTGTGGGCAAAAAAAGGACTGGTGATCCACCGATCCCATTCTCTGGAAACAGATCTGAATCTACAAAGTGATTTTGCAGGGAGAAAATGAAGAACATGCTCCCTCACAACATCTTCTAAGCGCACTTCCTTCTTCATGTTCATATGTTTGGGGGGGTCTGCTTCATCCTTTGGAACCTCAACTGTGGAGTTGCACGAGAGTGTTGGAAACTGAAATATAAGAACAGATTTTATCATAAAGATATTCAGAAAATTTTGTTGGCTAAAGAACCAGATTAGAGTAAGAGCTGTAGAGCCTAAGTTACTTCTATGATAGATAAAACAAGAAAGGATCACTTGTTTATTTCAGTCAACGATGACCAAAACAGATACTACTTCAAACTGTTGCAGACCTTTTAAGTTACAAAACAATCTTATAATCAGCAATTAAAACGTTCTAACTCGTAGAATTAATGCGAAAAATACCAAAGCTTACCGGGTAAAAGCTTTCATCAGCATCCCAATCTGAATCACCTGCACCTTCAAAGTCATCTTCTGCATCTTCAACAGAGGAAAAGTCACCTTCCACTAAGCAAAAGTCATCTTCTGCACCTTCAACTAAGCAAAAGTCATCTTCCACAGTTTCCTGAATGGAGCTCTCTAAATCTGCCATGTCCTGTTTACTACTCCCGAAATCAACCATAAACCTGCGGGGGCGAGTTCATTAAAACAGTAAAGAAAAAGAGAAAATTGGACTTATGGCTTAGGATGTTATTGCTATTATGAGTTACGACATGACACGCAATGCCAAAAGTAACCTAGTTTTTTCTTCTTTTTTTTAATATATATATATATA
>JBBYHK010000002.1:8948029-8960384 GCA_038382065.1 Adansonia grandidieri
CACTGGCCCAAACCAAGATAGAGCGGCGGTGGCCCAAACCACTATCATCTGAGCAGAAGCTCTGGTCACTTGGGAGGCGTCCAGGAATGGAACTGTTTTGAAGCAACTGTATCCCAAAAACAACAAAAATGGATTGCAAAGAAAGGAATGATAAAACCTTCGACAGCCCCCAATCACCCAAATGGCCCATTAGGCAGACCAGAACCGGTTTTGGTTTTTGTGTACAAAGACCAGAACCCATTTAATAAAATATTAAATCGATTAACTTAATATGATTTGAATTTAGAATGATTAAAATTTAATAAATTAAAATTTAAAATAATTTGAAATCGAAACGATCTGATTTTAAAATTTTAAAAGTTTGAAATGCTCCAACCCGACACCAATATAATAAATTAAAATGACCATTAATGATAGAAATTATTCTTCCTTTTACTGAAAAACCCAACAATCTTTGATTTCGACGTTAAGAATTGTTTTAGTATTGATCTTGTGACTTTGAAGTTTTTTTTTTTTTTTTTGAATATTTGAAGCTAATACCTTTGGTTTATAGTAAATTTTCTTAGGGGTTTTTTTTTTTAAAAAAAAAAATCATTTTGAAGTTTTTAAGAGTTAAAAGTCCAAAAATAATGGGTTGACTTGTTATTTGTATTGTTTGATCATTTTAAGGTTAGATTTCAACGTAACCATTAATTTTCATATTTGGAGTTTCATAGGTTATTGAATCCACTCAAAGTTGATTAAAATAAATGTTAACTGAGAGAAATAGAGATAATATATTTGGTATTTGGAGATGGAGGCATTTGGAAACCATCTCTTTGTTTTAAGTCCAAATAAAAACGTAAATTAGTATTTTGTACATGAAGTACTTTTTGTCTTATTAAAAAAATTATTAAATAAATTTTATATTTATCTGTTATATATTTAAATAATAAGTTTGTGATATTAAACTTTAAAATAAAAAATTGTAAATATTTTACTAATGGAATAATTAAGTATGAAATAATTAATTAAATAAATTATTGAAAATGTATATCAATTTTCAAAAAATAAAAACTCAGAAAATTAATTTATGCTAAACATACTTATAGATTGAGTCAGGTAGAATCATAGCTCGAAAATTTTAAAATTTAAATTTAAATTGAAATTAAACTTAACCCAAATCATTGTTTAAAAAATATTTAAAAAATTATTTTTATATTAATATTTATATATTTTATAATTAAAATTAAATAAAAATATTATTTAATTAAATAAAGGGCAATCAAAACCAATCAATTCAAATTATAAAATGGTATATCTAAACTCTACTTGAATTTATTGGACCGAGCAGGCTAGTCACACACAGGTGTATTTCCCACCACAAATCCAAACGTTTCAACTCTTCGCCTTCTCCCACGCAAATTTTGATTTAAGCAAACCTTCTTCGTTCATTAGAATTTCAATTCCTCTGTCAAAAATTGTTTTTTTTTTTTTTTGCCGTCCTTTTGTTTCTCTTGAAATTCATGGTAACGATGCAGCAAATTCCTTATGATATAATGGATAATAAAAATCCGATCGCTTTAGTAATGGTCGAAGTTCCTGATATCTATTATGATCAAGTCGGAGTTGGACTCCTTATTTCCAGAAATTGAATTATAACCTTTTGAATTTCTCATGTATAACTTTTGATGTTTGATCATGAAATATGCAAATATTTCTTTAAGTGTTGCTATATTTTTATAGGTAAGCATTTCTTTGCACTAATTTTCCTCGAATTCTTCTTGATTTTAGCTGATTTTCAAGACCTCGACGGGATTCTCGATTGGATTGTTTATCCAGAAATTAACCAGGTTCGTCTCTCTTCAATGATCACTGAGCTTTCTTTGTAGTTTTGTATAAAGTCTTTCGATTATTTACTGCTTATTCTTCTCAGTTTTAACTCGTAATCAGAGACTGGCTTTTTTAAATTAATAAAACTCAGTAAGCAAAGAAAATCATATATCCTTAATAAAATATATATCATTTTAATATAGATAGACAAGGTGACAGGAAAATACAAATAGGTAATGTAAATAGTAATAACAGCATATATATAGTATTACAGTGGGCAATAATTTCATTTTTTTTATGTGGGGAATATTCTACTATGCTAGTCTTTCTGCAACTAAGGTCTCTGGTTGCATCATTTTCATTTTTTTCATTATAGTCTTTAACTCTTCGGGGAACCTGAAAGACAAATAAGGTAATTAGTCTTTGGAAAAGGAATTTATTGATTTTAAATATCCCACTGAAAACCTTGAAAACAAAATCCAAAAAAGTTACGACAAGAAACACAAATGTTTAAGATCCAAAAGAAAAAAAAGAAAGCATTAAAATATTATCACTTTAAGCATGCAGCCAATAGTTGCAGATAGGTTGAAAAGCAATTGCTTTGCTCCTGTGCAAAGACAAATGAAAATTACTACAAAATTATGTTGGAAGTGACATAGAATTAGAAAGAGAGAATAAAAATGGAAAATATTGGTTATTGAGTTGGGTTTTTGTAAGTGACTCTCCAATAGTCATTCATGTACTCTTCCATAGGAATTGTTTGAACTGGTAATGTACAGTGCCATTGACATGTTATCAAAAAAAAAAAAAAAGAGTCCAAGGAGTTTTGTCGGTAAAAACATTAAATATAAATGATCTTCATAAGCAGTTAGTTAATCAGGATGGTTGCCTAATGCTCAGTCGGTAAAAGAAAAAAAAAGAATTGATGGACCACAGAAAAAAATGGGCACTTGAAGAGTTCTTACTCCCCACTCTTTTTGTATTATTCTATGGACCCACAAGGGATCTTCAGTTTTCAATTTTTAACGATTTTGGGAATGGCAGTGTACGATCTAATTGTTCTTGTGGGTGTGAGGAGCTGGAAGGACAAGGACTTCATGGATATGCCATCTATGAAAATTGTAAGAATCACATTTTCCTTTAAACGCAGAACTGTAAGCATTCTGCTATTTACACCAAAAATAATGACAGCCACATTGTTAGGAACGTGATTACTGCATAAGAATTGTCCTTCACTTCTGGGTTATTCTGAAGTGTTTGTGGATAACTTGCAAATCTTAACAATTGAATAGATATAATTATCAAAAAAAGAAAAGAAAAGAATAGAGCTGTAAATACTATGGAAAGTGGTTTAGGATATGAGCTGTTCAGTACTAAACTCACTGCTTTAGTTGCTGCTCCCACTTGGATATGGATAAGGGTACCGGCCGGACTCAATGTCTTTGAGATCCCTGACTAGGATCTCATAGTGCTGTTTGACTTCCTCAGCTGACTTTCCACCCACAGCCTTAGCAATATTATGCCAGCGGTCAGGAGTGTCCTGGTCATATTTAGCCAGAGCCTTCTCGAACATTTTGTTTTGTTTTGCTGTCCAGGAGCTAGAGCTACGTGAAGAAGTGAGAGAATTAGATGCCATTGGTGAAAATATAAGTAGAACAACTGAAAACAGAGAATTTATTGACAATCTACGGAGAATGATAGACTGAAAAATTAAAAGGACTACGTAGGTGCCTGAATTTGAAAGCAAGGGTGAACAAATTGAAACTTTGGAAAAGGATGGAAGGGAAATGATGGGTTTTTTCTCTCACAGATTACTTGAAGTCAAGGAATGGTATGGGAGGGAGATCATGAAAGGAGCCCCTTATGTACTGGAGGAAAAGTGTAGTGGGGTTGAGACAGTTGGGTGAATATATCCTCCAAAAGGACAGAGTATGATGTGACCCGTCCCCATAGGAACCACAAGATAGAGCAACGCAAGGAACAAGAAGTAAGAGAAGAATCAGTATCAAAGGACAATCTCTAGTTTTTTCTAAAAATCAAGCCGTACATAGTTCTTTATTTGGTCGGTGGCAAGTGGGACTTGCTTCGTTAGTTACCAGTCAGTGAAAAGAAATATCAGACGTATATACTATTAGCTGGACCAAACTCATCCTTTTTGTGTTCTAATGATGCATCAAATAAACTTACCAGCGGTTGCATACTTGCATTAGTTAAAGATAATGGAATCCGTTTTCTTTAGTATGGAAGGGATCATCACAATGAGTAAAAGGTTAATGAAACTCAAGTTCTAGAGTTTTTTTCTTGACAAGTGCAATAATTACTTTGTCATAGTCTCTTTATTTCTCCTATTGTTGTGTACAAGCATGTGTAGAAATTTTCCACTCTTAGTTCCCCTTTGCTAATGGTTCTAGCTGGCTTTCAGAAACATACAACTCATTGGCATCGTTCCATAAGTTTGTGGACTAATTCAAGTAAGAACATATGCAGAAACATTTTCACTCAGTAAACGAAGATGATCCTTAATTCTTAGTGAAGATGGTGATATAGCCGTGGAATTATTTGTATATGGGTATTTTCATTATCCCATTTCCCAGCAAAGATAGCAATAGGTAATTGGCCTTTTGGATGAGTGGCAATCGGTCTCACTTCATTAGGAATAACCTTTTTCCTTTTCCTTTTTCGCTTCTCCCCCCCCTTTTTTATTTTGGACTTCAAGTTTTGTTTGGACATGAAGTTTACAAATTCAACATGCTTTTAACCTTGTCCTAAAAGAAATTTGAAAACTTTGAAGTAGCTATCAAAGTTATGGTGAATATTTTGTGAAAGATACGGCATGCCTTGCTTAAAACTGATGAAGAGGGTATGGAACTTTATGATACTAACATTGAGTTTTGAAACAAAAAAAAAAAAAGGAGCAGATCGACTCATAAGGTTTCTCTCTGAAGTTTCCTGTTATACATACAAAGCCATAATTGTTTAGTGTGTTAATTAATGGTCTTTCAGCTCAGCTCTCAGTTAAGTACAACTCTTAACCAAGGCATTTGCAGTTCTTTCTTAAAATTAGATAAAAAGTAGGTCCATAGGGTCATCACCAGCCAGCTGAAAGAGGGATTTCGAGAGAGTTCTTATGGCCAATGGAATAAGTACAATATAGCTTCAAAACAGTAATTTATTGAGTCGTTTTTATTTTCGTATATACCTTGAAAAGGAGTTGCTTCCAACTTTGGAATACCATAGTTCTTCATATTGGTCAGCCAGGCAATCATCTATTTATAACCCGCAAACTGCGGAGTTTCAAGCAGATCAACCTTATAACAGCTTTTGGCAGTGATTCTGTATCTTTCTGGCATGTCGTTGTGTTCTGTACAATGTTGAACCCTCTTGCAAGCTTGATTGAGAGAAATCTTTCTAATCTAAGTGTGTCAAGTTCTTTAAAATATGCTATTTTATATTTTTTTATTGTTTCAAAAGTGAACCATTAATGAACACCAGGATAACAAGGTGATTATCTGATGTTGGAGTAAAAAATGCCTTGATGAAACAAACAGCACGGTGTTATATAATAAATAACACTCAAACTTCGCTACCTCAAAGCCACGACTAGGCCACATGAAGGGATAGCTTAGATTTCAGGTCCATTCATTTTTTTTTTAACCTGTGCCGATTTAGTTCTGCATACTTCATGTAAAACGTTAAGGTCAACAGTGCTAGAACTTACGTAGTTTGTCAATGGGCATCCTGCTGGACCGCCACCAAATCCTTGGGAGATCTAGTTGATGAATCTTATCATTTGCATCTTTTTTTTTTTCTTTTTGAACTTTTTCCGTCGATTGTCAACAGAGTGCGACAATTGATTCTTCCACTTCTTATTATTCCAACCAAAATATGGACTGAATTCTTACTAAAATGTAAATTATTGCTTGAAAAGTGAGGTGTATAGATTCTCAACCAAAGATAATGTCTTGGAAGATATCCAGAACCCTACTTGACCATGCAAATGGTTGGATGGACTGGCCTTTTCCATGTGGAACTGTGATCATGTGTATGTTTCACTGTTAAGAGAGCAGAAATTGCTTCCGGACTAGGGGAGGAGGATACGGAAATTTGTATTCAGTTTTTGTATCCTTTCACAGCTGTATGCTTTCTTGTTCAATTTCACACTATAAGTAGATACATGTCGATTGTCTTTACTTGGCTCACACCTTAACACGAGTACTTAGGCTTAGCTATAATTTCTCGCCGTATAAATCTGGCTGCCTTACCGTCAATTGGATCTTTTCACCCTCACTAGGCCCATATTTCCTTCTATATTGGCAACTGGCAACCGGGTTCAGGAAGCTATGGTTGTCAGAAAATAGATTTTTTGTTGCACAAAAATACAAGTAGTTGGTCTCAAAGAATAAAAGAAGTGTTGTTTTGGGGGCTAATCATTGGATGACAGTGGACTGGGTAAATGTGTAGCGACTATGCACTGATATTGTTTTACATTTTGCTAAGGTTTGGAATCCTTATCACATCGTTTCTTCTAAAGTAACACGGATGGATTCCCATTTTTCCCTTGGTAGAGTTTGTTCTCATTTGATGGTTGCTACTTTGTATTTACCCAAAGAATTGACGGACATTCTCAAAAGAAGATGCCTAGATAGCCTTTTTGTTTCCTTTGTGGTTAGATTCCATATTCAATGAACAGTAAGTTGTCTGCAATCGATCCATACAGAAATTCAACCTTTAGCTTTTTTAGTGATTTACTGCGTGGATTCTAACCTCACTTGCTAATGGGTCAATCAAGCAGTGAAGTTTAACCTCTGAGGGTGGAGTTGACGAAAGTAAATCCACTACTTTTTCCTAGTCTATATCTGCTAGCATAAGCATGGGAACAATTTTTTTTAGGGAATCTTGAACGGAGTAACAGATGGTTCAGGAAAATATCAATAGAAAGTGAATCCGATGGAGGAAGCCATGGATCTTTCAGTTATCTTTCTTTGCTTTACAATGTGTTCATGGACATCTGTAGTGCCCGCATACAGATTAGCCTACATTAAAAGCTAGGACCAATTTAAGGACTTCCGAGGTGATATTGACAAAGGGATCAGTGGCCTGGGTTACTTGGTTAAGATATTGAATCAATTATTCATACGAAGTTGTACTCTTACATTGTCATCAAGACCATGATAAACCCACTTGTTTCATGTTTACGGCCTCTGAACTCTTGGGTTTTACTTTGGTTTTGAACCTGCAGGCTTATTAGCCTTTTGGGTCTTCTAAGATGTCGCTAAACTGCAGCAGCCTATTGCGTTGGCTATGGTCCTGGGCTTCCTATTTTCCATTTATCATCTCATATTGACCCAAATTTACCTCTTCATTTCCCTTCTTGAAGCAAGGTAGCTCGCAGCTATCACAGAAAATTCGGTAAAAGTTTATTGACAATAGCAAATGAGATAAAATTATTCACGTTGTTAAAAAATCATTTAAATATTATATGATGTGAAAGGTTTAAATTTTATACAGAAATAGGTTTGAATTGTGAGTCGGGTTTGGGTTATGTTTCTTCATAAATTTAAAATTTCATATTACACGATATGTTAGCATTTTATTAATATTTAAATGACTTATTTAATATTGTTAATTAATTTTTTTTATTTGATATAATTTTTAAAGTATAGGAATCAAAATACCAACTTTAATAAGATAAAAATTACAATACTTTTTTCACTATATAATATAGAGATTGTTAACAGACTTGTACCCAAAAAAATAAGCTAGGTCTAGTTCATGGATGTCAGCTTCTTGTCTAACAACTATGTAACATGGATTCAAGATAGAGTGTCGGATATAATATATTATGTTTTTGGCAATTTTTTTCGTTTAATTTTGAGGCTTAAACTTCAAAATATTATATCCAATGAATAGTGAAATGGTCAAGGAAGCGTTAAATTAATGCAGGTAAATTAAGATATAAAGAGTTCATGCATAGAGTGCATTTGAAATCTGTCGAAGTTTCGTTTTGATGCGATTCCTTCTTAAATTTGGTGCAAACGCACCATACTTGGTGTTTGAATGTCATGAGTGTGGCACGATGTATGCATTTTCACCGTGCACACCTCATTATTTCACTGAACTCTTAGGGTTCAATGGAAATAAAAGTATCGATTGGTATTTTATTTATTTTATTTATTTTTTTATTTAATATAATTATAAAAAATAGTTTTATATATAATTAATTATATATAAAATAAATAGATATAAATAGATAAATATAATCATAAAAATATAATATATAATTTTATAAATAAATTAATAAATAATTAAATAATGTATCATTAAATATATGATAATTTTGATATCAAATAATTTGTTAATATTTTTTAATGAATAAAATTTTAAAATATTATAAAATGCATAAAAATAATAAAAAAATTGAATATTATTTTGTTAAGTTTTAATTTGTGTAAATATACAATGACTATATATATATATATATACATATTTTAATATAATATCCTTAATAGTATTTTTTTTTCATATTATAATTCACTTTACTGAATCAAACGCATATCTCATCATTAATTTTAAATTTCATTACTATAATATTTAATTTTACCACTATAATAATTAATTTTATTATTATTATTATTTTTAATCTTATTAAAATCAATCTTATTATTCTTTCAAATGAAATACTAATCCATGGCCATCAGAAGAAGAATAAAAAAAAAAAAAAACAGGTCTAATGACCAATCATGGCCATACGTGTACTTCAAAGTTCAAACTATTTGTCCTTGTCTTTAGTTCTTAATCACCAGCTACTTCTCCAGTGCAATTAACGTTTGGTTAAAGATAAGCGAAACGAGTGATTTTTGAGCGTGCGTAGAAGTCTAGCCTTTAAAGTAATTTATAATGTTGGAGTCAAGCATTTGACAAGTAATTTGCTTCATGGTCTTGTCAGTTTCAAATCTACGACACCGATAGAGGAAGTTGCCCCGCATATAGGTTTTGTTGCAAGCATCGATCGACATCCATGAGTTGCAACTTGTAACTTGCATGTCAGAGTATTACTCCTGACGTGAAGTCATGACAGTTGAATTTTGTTCTGGTTAGCATTTTTTCTTTGTCAAAATACACATGCTATGGGGTTGTTGACCGTTAAGTGTGGAGCCTTATAGCATTGAAAACCAACAAAAAAATAACAAAGAAACGCGTAATTAGCTTTAGGATAGTAAATTCCTAGTAAAAATGATTTCAAACTATTCGTACTGACTAAAAAAAGGACACGGAAAGCAAAGCATAGCGACTGAAGTAAGTCCGACCATGAGATGGGCCTTAGGTCATAGATAAGGCTAAGCAATGTCCCCCAAAACTCTTTTCGTTTACTTTCAACCGATTAGAAAGTTATAGTAAAAATCGTAAATAGTCTCTTTAGTTGATTTAGGATGCATTTTGAATTCTTGATGCTAACTTTTTCATTGAGTTTTGGTTGTTGTTTTATCATTTTAGATTTAAGTACTAAAATCATGTGACGGAGCAATGGTAGAAACTCTAATTACTTATTCAAATGGACTCATAATTGGTTTCACGAAATAGTATTCATCTTCTATTGATAGACTCTAACTTACTTGAATTCATTTAAAAGTGATACGGATATGTATTTAATATGAATATATTTATTTTTTAAAATTTTTTTATGTACTTATAGAATCTTAAAATGATTATGTTTCTATATCCATAATAAAACATACATTAAATATAAACGTCAGATATGAATACTTAAAAAAAAAGAATCGAAATAACATGGATTAGGACTAGCATTATCTCTCCTTTACTTTCAAGATTCTTAACTTTCCTAGCTCAAGTCACATTTATCTTACATTTATCGAGCTACATATTCAATTATAAAAGGGCAAATAAATGTTGATCTAGGCAAGCCTTTTAGACATTGATTGTCTCCTTCACATTTTTTTTTCTCTACTAGAGACATTCCTTTTATTTTCATTGATGTAGCTATCAGATCATATTTTAAAATTCAAACTCCAATGTCTTGTTTATATTTTATGCACATTTAAAGTTTGAATCTTATTGTTTTGACAATTCTATTAAGTTCATCAATTTCGTCCCCCAAACACACCGTCGCAGCATAAATAACTTAGTAACCAGAATTTCTCTTTTCTTTTTGGTTTAAAAATTGTGTTTTATTACAATCATAATATTAAATATAAACAAATTTTTAGTTTTTATAGTTGGAATTATGGTTTGAGAACTCAAACTAAAAAAATTAAAAAAGTGATTTTTTTTTTTTTAATTTTGAAATTGATTTTTGAATAAAATGATTTTATTACTTTTACATTTTTAAATATAAATTATTTGACATTTCAATTTGTTATTGCAATTCTTTTATGATAATTACAATTTCTTAAAAAATTTTAAATTATATATTTTCATCATATTTTGGAATACATTTTTGCACGATCCAATTTTTTTTCTTTTTTTTGCATCAAATATCAATGGCCCTAATGATTTCAAAACGTGTCTGATGGGAAGTAGGTAACAGGAAATAAAGTGAAATGAAAGAACAAATGAAAGTTTAAGGATTCACTTAATGGGTCTATAGGCATTAGGTAATAATTATTTATAAATTATTTTAAAAAACCTTCATTAGTTTTCAAAATTTTAAAGTTTTCCGTCCAATGCAACTCATAACATTAATAGTTATAATTTTGGTACAACAAATGCACCAAAACGTTCTTCTTTTCTGGATTAAATAATGACCAGTTTTTACTATATGATTTTTTTTTTTTTTTTGAGAATTAAACTAAGAAACAATTGCATTTACTGCAAGGGACAAAGACTAATTAAAGCACCAATTTACTCTTTTGCTGGGACCTTTGGTATCTATTAAAGTAGACAATAAAATCTTTTCTGGGAGACGTTGGGTCAATTTGAGAATTGATAGAAACGTCTTTTTCGTGGCCTGCTGGCACCAGATTTAAGATTAAAAACAAAACACGATTTGTAATTAATGATTTATAATTAATAAAAATATATATTAAATTTAATAATATGATTTATTTTTAATATAAAATTAATGTGAACTTTAGACCTTATCAATAATAAATTAATATGACTTTAAAAAATATATGAAATTAATTTTTTATTATTTTTTTTAAAATTCTACTGATTAAAATGATCTTATATTAATTCAAAATTTTATTAAATTAATATATTATACCAAATAAATTCTTAATTTTTTATTTAATCAATCAAAGTCATCGATGAAATTTGACCTTTTTTTTCATTATTTTCCTAGCCCCCCTAGCCTAAAAGATCGGTTTTTTTTAAATCTTTCTCTTTCTCTCTAAGTTGCTTGGAAATGACTAGGAAGGCTTTTAGCCATGGGTTCATGGCTAGATTCTAGAGACCAAGCGTAGCCAAATTAGAATATTTTTTTCGACGTTACCGCGTTCGATTTTTGTACGGTACCATCTCCTTATCTCCCTTACTGTTGTTAGTCTCTTTTAATTAAGATGGATTGGGAGTGAAAAGGAACGTTTAGTTATGGAATATAATTGTCGACTCTTTGGACACTTTAAAACAAGAAATTTAGCTAGTATAGCTCAAATTTAATCTAAAAAAATGCATGATTACAGAAAGATATATAGTTTTACATTTTTTATAATGTTTAGTTGTTGATATATTTGTCAGTTGTGATTTAAATTAAAAAAATTTATCAAATTTATTTGAATTATAATTTAATTTAATTTAATGTGATCATAAAAAAATTAATAGAACTTATTGAATCTAAATTTAAAACTACTTGTTAAGCGCATCAAATTTATAGCTTGGTATCCCAATTAAACAAGCTTTATGTTGATAGCGTTATAGAAGATACGTAACTGTCTTAATTCTTCAAAGGTTATGTAACTTGATGTTTGAAACATCATACGAAATTTTAACTGCTACAATAAGATTACTTATATTGTAATCATCAAATCTTAATAAAAGGATGATACATGACATTCTTCAAAATCACCTAAATAGTTTTGAATATCTCTTATCGGGGCTAGTCAAGGATATGTATTTTAACACTAGACCTCTTTTATTTAATCAACTTTTTCTTTTAGATAGCAATTTAAATATCAAAATGCACTTCAAAAATCAAAATTAAACGTCTTTTAATTTTTTTCTTCTAACTACTCAATTTTAGACCACCACAAATATTCACCTTGCCCTCAACTTACATCAACACTATCAAAATTCAAAATTAAATTAATTCAAATGTATTCACATTAAACTTAATTCAACCTACTAAATTGATAATTCTATTTGTCCACTTTAGCATTATGCAGTTGTCATCCATAGAAGAAAATCAAATTAAACAAGCTGAACGTGTTAAATTTAAGTGAATATTTTTGTCTACTTACTTTGAAATGATTGGAGAAACAGAAAAGGACAATGACAAGGAATCTTCTAAGAAAAAATGATCTCAAAATATCTAAGTTCTCATTTAGTAACAAAACCCACTTATTATTATGCTAAAACCTGTACTTCA
>JBBYHK010000002.1:8960484-8973111 GCA_038382065.1 Adansonia grandidieri
CATAAGTAAGCACTTTCAATTTTCAAAGTTGGTCAACGTTTTAATTCTATACTGACTTATGGTAGCGCTTAGTGACTCTTGTCAGGAATGATTAAAACATATGATCAAAGAGTGTGGCGTCAGTGTTAATTTAATCTAATAGTTTATGAATTTATATCCGAATTAAGTAGTTTTCGTATATTATAATTATATTAAAAAATTATATTAAAAATATTATATATATTATAATTATTACTTTTTGTGATTATATCTTCTGTCATGTAATCTACGTGTCTCTGTTGTTAATGCTGAATTTTGTGCTGAAATGGTACTACCGTTACAACTTTGCACTTGGAATTTCTCACCTGACGAAGACGGTGGTTGCACTGAAATACGCAGATGATTTTTGTGGATTTGAAAATTGGGAAAAAAACTAAAGTTGTATTGTGCAGGTTAGGCTTGCAAGTAGGTCCTATGAATCACATCACACTCGTCCTTTTTATCAGGAATCATTTATGCCTTTAGCCTTTTGACGTGTCAACCAAAAGAAAAAGGTTGGAAAATAATAAAATATTTTAAAGTATAACATAAATAAATAATTAATTAATAAGATAACGCCAAATAGGCCCTTGAAAAAAAAAAAAACCAAAATAATAATTTGTTTAGTGATTGATTGGAGAAACCTCTACAGTCACCAACCTTATTATCCTTCAACAACCAAAGGAATAGTCTTTGGCTGCTCGACGACAAGTCAATAAAGGATAGCCACATGCTTTAAAATTAGTGAGGAATTTTTAGCAACAAAGAAAATTTGGGTTATCCTGAACATTAAATGAGGCAAATTATCCCTCTATTGTTAATAAAATTATTAATTTTTGTAAGCAAAGTTAATTAATTAATATATTTTTTAAAGTATATTAAAATTTTTTTAAAAATTAATAAAAATAAATAAAGGATATGACATATTCTTAAGATAACATAAAATTAAAAAAATAAATCGTGAATATATAAAACAAAACTCGTAATCTAAATGGAATATGGGATATTGAATTCCGGACTGTCAAGTAGATGACGACCAACAGAATGTAAGATTTCAATGTTAAACTTAGCAAAGCTAAAGAAGGGGAAAAAAGGGCAAATTACTAGTAATTTATGATTTAGGAAGAAAATTGCAAAAATAGTTGAATAGTGGGAATCTTATATCTTAAATAAATTAGCAACGAAAACGCGATTATTTTGGTTCTATCTCTTTTTTTTTTTGGCCCGAATTTTGGTTATCTCTAATTGGGCACTCTTTTTGAGTTTTTCACTCTCTTGGTCAAAAGAGCGAATGCGTGTCCGAAACGAGGAAACGTATGCTTATCCTGGTCAGCATCACGAGCTACTCGGTAAAACTTAATTACCGTTGGATTCAACACAATGATCAAGTTGGACCCACATAGGTATCATCAACGGTCGTCAATCATCTCAGACGCCACAGGCGTGTGAGATAACTCCTGTGACTGTTAATAAACTTTGTCTGCCTTGAACTGAGAAGACTTAGAGAGCTTAAAAGACTTTCACTGTCTTAAAGAATCACTGGCTTAAAGACGACCACGTAGAACCTGATACTTTGATACTGTCATTGAACTTGGAGAAGAATAGGTAGCCTGTGGACTGATGTTTTCTTTATCTTTTTCTTTTCTTTGTTCTTTTGATTAAGTCTAAAATAAAAAATAAGAAACTTATTTCTTTTCTCTCTCAATATTTCATCTTTGCAAAGAATGTCGTTGTCCAAAACAAAAAATAACTGCTTCTTTGTAGCTTCGATGGAATGATTTTCTTTATTTTCTTCTCTGGTTTTTTGGTTTTCTTTGTTGCCTTGATTTGAAGGGCTCTAAAAGCTGCAAGTTCTAATTGGCAGTCATTTATTTTATGAGTTATTGGGGGAGTTTTCATTTCTGGAATTGTCTTACTTTTTCAAAGTTCTGATTTTTCATCATTATATTCATCTGTTGCTCTGAAAATAGTGTTTTGAGTGTTGGGGTTGTCAGCAAGAGCAAGAAAGAGGGGGTTTTGTTTGGGTGAGCAAGAAGATCATGCAATCAGCTTGGTCATCTTTAGAGCTTTTATTGAACTATTGTTTCCTTTTCACCTTGCTCATCTATGGTAGAGCTGCAAGAAAATTTATTTTCTGATGCCTGGAATTCTACTTTGGAGTTGAAAAAAATCAGCTTTATTTTATGAGAGATTAGGTTACTTTTAAAATTGGTTTTTTATTGTTGTGCAAGTGAGAGTCTCTGTTTTTCTGGTGGCTGTATGGTATCTTCTCTGAAGTGCTTACTTATTTAAGTCGCCAAGTATTGTGGTTATTTTGCTTTATAAAGTGTATTTGGCTCATTCAAAAATACACATACAGAAAAGAAGAAGGGACTTCTCTTTATCATTGCTTGGGTTTCCACATCAGTAGGTGAGTTTTCTCTTCTCTTCTCTTCCCACCGAATCTGTTTCCCAGTTCCCATCATTGTTTATCATGATTAAGTTCAAAATTAATATTTTTAAATAAAATCTTACATCCTAATGAATGAAATTTGGAAAGCATGTGTTCATCATGTCTAAGTCTGCTTACATAACACACACACACACACATACATACATACATACATGCCTATTTCCTTTTCTTTCTGGGGGCAGGGGTGGGAGCGAGGTGTGGACTACGAAAGCCTGGTTGATATGTTTCGTGTATCTTTCTTCTTTGACTGAAGTTTCACGGCAAAGCTACACTTAGAAATGTTGGGTGAACCAATATAGAAAAACCCTTTTCATAATCTTTTTTATAGATTAATTGATTTCTGGCAAGTCTGAGAATTATATCATTATGATGAGCTTCTAGCTAGTACTTGTGAGCCCGTGCTATATAGCAGTTTCTGATCTGTTTAACTCCTTGTTTTATGTTTCTTCAGTCAGGATAGTATCTTTTGAATGGGGACTGATGCTGCCGAGATAGTGGAAGCAGTGGAGACTCCTTTGTATCCTAAGTCCTTCAAGGTACAATTCCATTTGTCTGTTCCAAGGTCCAACCTGGAAACTTTGGATTTAAGTAATTTTATTTGATCCACAGCCCATGTATTTTAGAAAATATATTTTTTTTCAGCAAGAAAATAAAGCTTTGTCACATACTATGACACTCCGGTTTAATTGTTACCGAGAAAATGGCATATATTTTCTGGATAGATTCAAATTTTCTTGAGTTTTTGCCTATATATAAGAGATCATATAACCATGCCCATGCCTGCTTTAAGGTGTTTGGTAGTCATCCACCGTGAGTATTCTAACTGCGCTACTGCTCAAAGTATTTATGCAAAATACAAATTTAATTATTTTTGTGTAAGAAAATAATAGGTTTAGGATTACCTACTCTCATACTAATTTGAATTTCCAAGAACGGTTTACCATTATTGACAGCTTCTTGATCTTTCTCTTCTATGGATCAACTACTAGATTTGTCCACAAATTTTCACACATCTAAGTCCCAGGTTTCTTGGTGGATACCCGATGATTTGGCTCAAGAGATTTAAGAAAGTATAAGAAATCTTCTGCTTTTGTATTTGTTCAAGAAAGTAGGATGGATCTTTGTTACTTTGTAACTAATCTTTGGGGTTTCCTTGAACTCAGGATTCAGAGGTAGTATCTTGTATTTGTTAGAGGAATGATGAATGACATAGTCCGCCTTCAAAGTTATTGCACAAACTTCAAATTTTGAACTGACTCTCCCTTTTGAATATTTTAAAGACACAGTTTTCTCATAGTTGTCATTGATGATTGTAGGTGCATAACAAGATGTGCACAGAACTTAGGGCGTTTGTTGATAGAATTATAAGGATATTTCCAGAAATTGAAGCTGCTCGACCTAGATGCGCCTCAGGAATAAAGGCACTGTGCCAACTGAACGGTGCAATTGAGAAAGCAAAGTTACTTCTTCAGTACTGCAGCGAATCCAGTAAACTCTATCTGGTGTGTTTTTGTAATTGATTATATTTTTGTGATTATTGCCTTATGATTATGAAAGGCAAGGTTGATCCGTATTTTCATTTTTATTAAATCAACGATTGTGTGTTTATGGCCTGTCTGTCGAACGGCCAATTTTTGTAACAATCTGATGATATGTAGTCTCCCATGGAGTTCAACTTTTTATTATTGGCCTCTTTTATACTGATAGATCCTCCATGAATTGTCATGTTGGTGTCTATGAGCTTAAATAGAAATTTTACTTCTTTGTTTTATCACTCATTTGATTGATCAAGGTATACCTTTTGGTTGATGTTTTTCTGCAATTACATTCAGGCAATGACAACAGATGCCATAGTTTCAAGATGTCAAAAAATGAGGAACTTGTTGGAACTAGCTTTATGCCAAATTCAGAGTATGGTTCCAGTTACGCTGGTTGCTGAGGTTTGTCTAATTACATGTCTTATTAATCTTCTATTTACCCTTCTTTGATACCAACTATTTCTTGTTTTTTCATCTTTTATTGTCTTGAACAAATGGCTGGCAAATGATGGATCAAATCCCATATGTTTTTAAATAGCTTGTCTTTTATCTTTGGCAATTTTAGCAATGCTCCTACTGAACTCCTTGTGTTATGCACGTTAATTCCCTTATACATGGTTTGAACTGTTCTTAGCACAGTGATTGAGGGTGGTCTGAATCTGACATGAAAGTTCACAAAAGCAACCATAAATTCTGCATTCTTTGTTATGTTTTAGATATAGTTAAAAAGGGTTAAGGGCAGCTAGGTGCATGAAGCTAATTCTTTCTTCTGCTAGTAATGGTCAGATGTATGCCTAATCCTGCTTTCATGGAGAAGCTTGTTTTCCACTGGGACCTATGACCTCCAGTCCCAGTGGAGCAACCTTACTGTCAAATCAATTATATTTTAGTTTTAGATAACTTTATTTCATGATGTCCCATTTTTTCTTTGAGCTGATAATGAAATTTTATTTCAGATCTCTCAAATTGTTGATGAGATGCGAGCTGCAAATTTTGTCCCTGATAAATTTCAAGAAGAGGCTGGGAAGGCTTTACGTGAATTGCTCCAGCGCGGAGCTGCAGCGTCAGATTCAATGGAATATGCTGAAATGAAAGCTCTTCAAACGTCAGCATTACGACTTTATATTACATCTCCAACAGCCATCTTGATAGAGAAAAGATCTATTCGGAAGTTGCTGGAAAAAGTCAATGACACTGACCATCAAAAGAAAAAGATCTTAAAATATCTTTTGTATCTGTTAAGGAAGTATGGTAACTTGATTATTGGAGAGCAAACGGTCGACACGACTGATCAGAGTGAAGGAGCATTTGCAGTTAAAAATCCTAGTTCCAATTTTACGCATGCTCACTCTAGTGATGTGGAATCTCATATGGAGTATAAGCAGTATGATGCTCAAGCTGATATGTTGAATAGAGCTATACCTCCTGAGGAATTTAAGTGCCCCATCTCTTCAAGATTGATGTATGATCCGGTCGTCATTGCTTCTGGACAAACATTTGAAAGGACTTGGATCCAGAAGTGGTTTGAAGATGGTAATGATACGTGCCCAAAAACTGGTATGAAACTGGCCCATCTGTCATTGACCCCGAATGTTGCTATGAAGGATCTGATATCAAAATGGTGTATGATGTACGGAGTCACCATTCAGGACCCATGCATGCAACCGGATGTTAATTCGTTGGAAATTTCTTCCACTTCTATAGCTAGTTTTGGCAGTTCTATGAATGATCTGCACTTTCCAGTGGACATCAGCAGTATATCACTAAAATCCTTAGATGCTAGTTATACTTCTGATGGATCACGTAACAAGAGTGCAGGTGGCCTAAGTTTGATACCTGATCAGACCTGTGATGATCTTTGGCGGGATCAATCTGTCAACAAAGCAAGTAAGATGGATCTGGAGTCTCTATCTGGTCTTGCTGAGCTTGATCGAGAATCACAATACAAGATGGTGGAAGACTTGAAAAATCATTTGGAACATGATGATCTAGATTATCTTTCTATGTCATCCAAGAATTTCATTGAACCTCTGATTAAATATTTGAGCACTGCTCATGATTTACATGATATAAGAGCACAGAGAGTTGGATTTCAGTTGTTATTCACATTTCTGAGCAAAAACAGGTAATGCTTCCTTGCATGTGTAACTATGGCTAGTTTTGTGATGTGAGATGTCATTGGTTTGGGATTATTTTTATTGTCTTTCTACCTCCCAAACTGTGCTGAAAAGTTCAACGTGCTTCGTGTTTTTTGGCATTATCTAATTTCTTTGTCAGTACTTTGTCATGCAAGACTTGTAAAGCTCCTGATTGTCTTGTGATCTCACAAAGCATGTGTCGTCTATTACTGAACTGCATGTCTTCTTTTGATAATTTAAAGCTCGTTTTGGTTATGCCCATTATCCTTTACTTGGCCTTATTTATGAGATCACAAGACAATCAGGAGTTTTTGTAATAAAGGGGGTAATATGACCATGGATCTTTTACTTATTGATGACCATGGATCTTTTGTAATAAAGAGGCTAATATGCGACTTTTTCATTGTTTTTTGAGCTTCTTGCAGGAGTGGCATACAATACTTAAATGAAGATGCATATAGTATGTTGGCGTTGTTTATTGACTCAGAAGTAACTAGAGAGGTTCTTGACATTATGGAAGTATTGTCTGGCCATAGCAGTTGTAGATCTAAGATTTCTGCTTCTGGCGCTGTTGTTCCCATTTTAAATATTCTTGACTCGAACATCACTGATATCCAGGAACGAATCATTAAAATTTTGCGCAATCTGTCGTCGAGCACCGATATATGTTCCAATTTGGTGTATTTGGAATGCATCCCAAAATTTGTTCCATATTTACAAGACACCACTCTTGCAAGCCATTGCATAGTGGTGTTGAGAAATTTGTGCTGTAACCAAGAAGCTAGGGCTTCTATCACTCGAACATCTGGATGCATTGCTGCTATTGCTATTTTACTCGAAACCGGCAGTTATGAGGATCAAGAGCATGCATTGGATATTCTCCTTGCATTCTGCTCGCAAAGCATTGAATATTGTCGGTTAGTGATGGATGAGTCTGCTATATTTCCTGCCCTTCTTAATCTATCTGTTAGTGGGAGTGAAAAAGTGAAGGCAAGTGCACAAGAATTGCTACGGCTCCTTAGAGATATCAACTTTGATGATGATGATGACCAAGAATGCTTTCACTCCGACAATATCAAATCTGAAGATGCCAACAATTCCAGAGACGAGAAGTCTCAGAAGACATTGTTCGGAGTGAAATTACCATTGTTCTCAAGATCTAGTGCACCAAAAAAGAGATGAAACTTGAATTTTCTGCTCTCCACCAACTTTGGGGTAAACAAATCGTCTGCCCGGTAAGATTCTTTCCCCTTGCCTGGTAGGGGTTTGCTTTCTGGGATTTGGCATCAATATCATCGTACTGTAACTAAATGAAGTTAGTTAATGGTTTTGTCCGGTTCCGACACTAATTTCAGTGATCTAGTTTCCTAGATTTGATGGTATGATGTATCTGCTGTCATTTTCTGGTTGTGTAATTGTTAAGAATGTACAGTTTTTTGGCAATTGCTGCAGTGCTCTATACCTCTTTTTTTCCCCTCTTAATCTTAGGCAGTTTTGTATTTGTTATTGTAACTTACATATAAACCAACACAAATCTAGTGACCTATAGGAAAATAGACCAAAAGAAACCCAGTATTTGCCTTCCTACAATTTAATATGGATGTTTGTTTTCATTGCTCATCCTTTATTGAGATTTCTAAGCGGAAAAAGAAAAAAAAAAAAAAATCAAACGAGGTAGAGTCTTGGTTGAAAAAGTAGAATCCAATTGATGATCAGATTGATTGAATTGAAAATCAAAGATCTTATGATGTGTAAAACTGGTAATTATCATTAATTTTTAACTAAAATGCCAGCTTCAGCCAACCACAATAGAGATCTATTCTTGAAATTTTATCCAATTAGAAGTCGTCAAATTAATTGATTTGATTGATGTTTCGGAGCTACAGACTTTTTTGACTTTGAAGCCTCACCAAATCTAAAGTTTTAATCTTGCATGTGAAGCCTTGATATATTTCACCGTTCGTTTGAAATCACCTCTATCACACCTAATGTTAACCTCAACAAGAACCCAAACCTCGAACCCATTTTCACAGCCCTCCATTTTCTATTATATAATTAGATTTCCCGGAAAAAAGCCTTAAAAATTTAGAGAACAAAGAAAAATCCCATTTCTTGTCCTTACAGATTGACCAGAGATGTTACATGGTTGGCACTCCCTAGAAAGCTGTACGTGTAACGGGATGGACATGACAGTGCTTGAGAGACAACAAGCAAGGTTGAAAATGGCTGAACTATGTGGTACAAAATAATAATACTGTTAAATTATCTGCCAGTTCAGTGCCCTCAGTTTCGGGGTTTGCGTGGAGGGAATTATGTTAGCTAAACAGTTAGTTGAGTTGAAAGAGTCAGAAGGTTATCTGAGTACTGATGATTTTCAAAAGTTATGTCGACTTATTAGTAGCTGGACCAGAGTTCGGTGCCGCCAGGGGCTCAGATTGAAAAGACCTTAGTTGTGAGTTAATTCTAAGGGTGCATGTTTAGTAGGGAAAAAAATTACAAATAGCTATAGGCAATTTGCTGTTAATTTAGTTTTGATTTTAATTGAGATCACCAAACAACATACAAGTCAGATTGCATGATCAGAAAAGCTTTGCATTGAAAAGCTAAGAATCAGCCAGCAAAGGCGTACAAGAAAAGCTTCCACTCGAATATATATACTAGTATTAGAATAAAGGAAGCATTCTAGAGGCGAAAGATGTGGCATCTCTTACCAACATGCTGTCATTCGTAAGCCAGTTCAGCATCGAGCTGCTCCAGGAGGTTCCGAAGGCTTGAAATGGAGGAAGGATAATGCTAATTCCATGGCAACATCTCAATCATATGGATCTCCAACCAATGATAATCATTCGCAAGCTGGTTTGGCGTCAAAGCTGCTTAGGCAGATTGCAAAGGCTTGGAAAGCGGATAGAGGGTATTGATAATCCATGGTGAAGATGTCTTTGCCGATTTTTCCAAACTGTAAGACTGCCTTCTCTTGCTCTTCAGGTGATATATTATGTGGTGGCTCAACATCTGCGACAAGCTGAAAGTTCTTAACGGAGGCAACTGTCACACGCCCCTTGAAGTTAAGGCACCAGCACTGTAACTGTTCATGCCATCTAGGAGCCTTGTTTTTAAGTGCTAAGGGCTCTCCCGAGCCTGTGGAAAATAATGGTGTGGCTGTGAGGCTTGGGGAGCTGGCATCTATCACCGGTTCCTTTCCTTTCGAACTGGGTAAGGGAGAAAGTTGGTCGTCATAGGACTGTGGGAATGCAGATGGTGTTGGAGCAGTGCCTCCTTCCTGAACAGCGGAGACAGGAATTGACTGCAAAACGCAATGCATTCTCCTCGGTCCTCGCGTTCGCAGAACATTGAGCTCATAGGTAATGCTACCTATGCTGTAGTTACATGCAGGTAATCTTGGAGACACTTGCCTAGAGTGGAACCTACGATTTCGGGTAGTTGATGGGATTAAGGAGTCACATGGAGATTGACTGTCATATATGGTGAACTTGGTACCTAAAAAGTTAGACCTGACAAAGAATTCAATATGTCATCATAGAACTGAAGAGAAAAATATTCAGGGAAACATAAGAAATCTAATGGTAATGACTTGCCTTAGTTTACCGACATAGGTATAGCTGGCCCTAGCAAAATCATCTGCAACCAAAGATATAACGAAGTCTGTGCATGTGGCCCTTCTGACCTTTCTTGCTGCCAACAGCAGTTTATCACTCTCTCCCTCACCTGTAAATCAAAGAAGCAACACCAGTGAATGCCTCTCAAAAGGTGAGGAAGCTTCAAAATAGTGATAACTCCCATGAGGTTTTTAAGTTTAGAATAAGTTATTTGGCTAAAACGATGCTAAAAATGTGACGCAAATACAAAGCTGGGTAAACCCTGAGGGTATTAACAAGTTGCTTCCCGAAGGAACCGTATAATATGTTTCACAGCTTTCCGATCAATCTGATCGAGATTGGCATCTTAGGTTATTCAAAGAAATCTATGTGTCACACTTACTTTTTGACTCCCAAGCACAAAACCTTAATAAATCAATTACAAGTTCACACCAAATACAATGATTGGAAAGACTGAGAAGTATAATTTTTTTAAATGTATCATGAATAATAGTAACTAAGGATATCTGAACGAGATGACTTACAGGGCATCAGACCATAGAACAAAAGATATGTTGCAGTTGCTCTGTCCCTTCTAATATAGCACTGAATTGGAGATTCACGAGGACCAGGCTGTTCATAAGCATAAACAAAAGATATACAAACTTTTAAGTGGCGGAATACGAAAATAGCCACTCCGATTATTTATACAGGCGTGAGAGTCATTGTTGAATGTATGTCATACACAGCAGGTTACGAAAATTTAGACTTAGCTCATATGATGCATTTGAAAGTTCTTAATATTCAACTATGAGTCGATGATCATTTCATGAAAGACATGCATGGAACAGCAAGAAATATTGATTTAAGAACAAATACTAAGTTCTTGACAAAGAAGCATACTTTTGATGATCTTTTTGGAAGAACCGTAAAAGAACCTGCAAAAGGTAGAAGAAAGTGATGTGCTCCGATTTAGGTTGGCAAATATTGAAGGAAGGAGAGAGAGTAGTGGGGTGCCAGAGTTGGTACTCCTAAACAAGCTTCAACGCTTAAGTTAGCAAACACCGGAGCAAAATTCTCTCCCTTGCTCCTTCCTCCAATATTTGCTGACTTCAATCGGAGCAAGTCTCGGAATATCAACTCTAGTACCCCTCTAACTCTCTTCGATCTTTTGCAGATTCATTTACCCTTTTCCAAAAAGACCTTAGGACATATAACCTAATTTTTTCCTCCCCTTAATGTAAATTTAGCTAAAATCTAACTATCCCCTAGTTTGGGATCAAAATGGCATATTTTCCAACAGTAAAATAGTATAACCTGCTTCAACGAGATGGGAAATGTGAGCCTTCCACATTGCTCAGGAGTCTTAACAATCTCCTTTGTAATTTCCCTCCAAGACCTGCAAACTGCAGCACAGAATACAACAGCAGCTCGAGCAGGCCAAGCTGCCTCACTCTTTTCGACCCTATGGATGATATCCAAGAGCAATTCCGGCGGTAGATTCGCCCACGGGCTTTGGTCAGCGCATTCGGATTCCGCCGGTGCTTGATCAGGAGCAACATGGGATCTAGTTCGACTACGCCAAAGCTTGCTGTCCCCACCTCTCTTTGATATGCTCCCAATCCCATCTTTCATTTCCTTTAACTCCCGCATAATACTCTTTAGTGACATCTTTTATAAGCATATCAAATCCAGACTCTCAATATTCAACTGCAAATATATATTTAATATATCCTCCATTAAAGAAAAACATAAAAAAAAAAAAAAAAACTTTTCTCCATTACTCAAATCTCAGCTCAACTACAAGCAAATTTCTATCAAATCAAAATCCATAGATCCAAATACTGAAACTCTAATAACAATTAACACCCAGAAAACAAAAAAAAAAGAAAAAAGAAAAGAAAGAAAGCCCCTAGATCAACAACCAATAATGATATAAAAATGCAAAAAAATGAATCTCTTTTTAACCTGAATCAGCAACCCAAAAGAAGCTAAAAACTTGAGAAGGAAAAAAAAAGAATATGTGAAAACCAGCTCTAAGCCAACTGGCTCAAATGAACTCGAAACTGAAACAGCTCAGATGAATCCCCCCACAGTTTCAATCAATACCCCAAACTAAAAAGGAAATATCAGATCAGAATTAAAGAAATTATTGTAAAAAAAGAAAAAGTGCCAACTTTTCCTTTTACGAGTGGGAATCATAAGATGGCCACATCATTGCTAACCCCGGTTCCACCAACTCCACCAACGTGAGCGCCAGCGTTCTAACAGCCGCAGCACCACCAGCACCAGTTTTTCTTTCCAGATCAGTCAGCCAAAGCACTCTCTCGTTCCCTTTCTTCTGCACTTCAAGACAAAGCCCTTTCACTTAAAACGGATCCATAGTTTTTTTTTTTTTTTTTGAAGGAGAGTTGAGAATAATGTAATATTATATAAATAAAATTAATATCCTCTTGCCGTGAGATTTTGATTAATTATTATTTTAGTGGGAGAGGATATTTACGTGTCATCAATCAAACTGACGTCAGTGAGGTAGTAAAAGTGTGTTGATTAAGACACGTGGCAATCAATCAGAGTATTCAGGAGATACATCTTTTTCGAGCCATCCGATCAGTATTTTATGTGATTTGGTATACCTTTTTCAAATCAATTTTTTAAAATATTGATAATAATTAATTTTTTTTCGAAATTTATAAAAAAAAAATACATAAAAGAAACTTTACATTTTTTAACAATCCAATTATCATAAGTTAAGGAATTAGTGTTAATAAACACATTTGTCTATTTCAAACTTATATATATATTTAAAAAAATTATGTTAAAATAAATTTAATAGTTTTTTAGTAAAACGAATAAATTTTTTAAATATAATTTATTTAAAAAAT
>JBBYHK010000002.1:8993559-9009627 GCA_038382065.1 Adansonia grandidieri
TGGTATGCAACAGGGCGGATAGTTTTAATAACTAGTTTGAAAGTTGATTAATACACATGAAAGATGCATTGAACCATTAAGCTTTTGAGGTACTAGGGTCCTAATTTGGATGGAGAGCAATAAATAATTGTTATGACTCGGGACAGGCTAAATGCCATGACATTTTTCAATCAACCATAGGACAAGGGAAAACGCGTCTGAAAAGGACATCATCATCATCACATATGATGACTTTAAATACCAGGCAAAGATCTTTCCCTTGCTCTGCTATCCAATAAAACAATTTCCTAAGAATTTCTCATATGACACGGATGGTTTTTTTTTTTTCTTTTTCTCTTGGCAATGAGAGCTCAAAGTGAGGTGAAGTGGGGATCGATAAGGAAAGGCTGGGGAAGAGTGAAGTGTCGACAGTCCTGTTTGGAAGATAGCCTTTTGTCAGAGCTTGCTGAAACGCTTTCTATATTCCAGTTAAAACCAGCTTTTTGGTTAACAACTTCTTGGCCCACTGGCTAGAGTGAATTAGAGTTAACATGTAAGGTTATTCGATTTCAAACATTTCTTCCCATTCTAAGTTATATAAAAAGAAAAAAAAAAATCAGCTTTTCTGCCTACTAATAGAACTGAAATGAATCCTTATAATTCAATTCAAATAATGCCAATTCCTAAGCATTTATATGGAAATTAGTATACATAAACTTGTAGTAATTATCTTTTAAATGGTAGTGAAGCCAAACCTGTACAAAATTATCGGGTTGTTTGCGTCCATCCCCATGCCTTCGATCAGGCAGATCAACACTGCAATCAATGTCTTCAATCACAAGTATTGATCTATTCCCCGTTGATAGCAGCAAACTTCTCAAGTCGGAATCTCGGATTATATTAGCAAGCTGCAGATCATACACATCAAACTTTAGATGATTAGCCATGGCAGCAACCAAACTTGATTTTCCAGTGCCTGGAGGTCCATACAACAAGTAACCACGCTTCCAGGCTCTCCCGACCCTTTTATAGAACTCCTTCCTCTTAACAAACCTGTTTAGATCCTCCACAACAGCGTTTTTTAAATCAGGGTCCATGGCCAACGTCTCAAAAGTTGCCGGATGTTCAAGATTGATGGAATCCCACATTATTCCTCCATAGTATTGCGTGTTAAGCGTGAATATCTTCAAAGCCCTTTTTTCATTTTTAATAACCTTTGCTCTCTCGAGTACGTCCGGCAAATAAGACGCCAAAACCTTACCTTTGTGATCGTTGTGGAAACTGAGCTCAAACGATCGCTTCACATCTTTCGAAGGAAATTGATGACCATTTGGGTTATTAATCTTTTCTGCTTCAGCGCAAACTCTCCACTTAAGCTCAACGCCTTCAAAGAGATCAACAACCTGCTCATCATCCCCGAGCCGAATTGTCAGGTCCTTCTCTCTCGGGGTTTTGCTTATTTTGAGCCTCTCAGTGTTGGGACTGATCCTGTCGGACAAGTAAATTTCGGATGCATCATAGACTTCATTTCTAGTCATACCATTGGATTCTTCTACAACCAAAGTGAGTATTTGAGGGCGAGGCTTAAAGAAATAACGCAAGCTTGAGACGAGATAGTTTCGGATAGGGGAAGGTATGAGATCGTTGGCTATGGTTCGAAAAAGCATGATGGAAGCAGTCATGGAAGCATAGGCCGAGAACAACGATGATGGTGAAGGCATTTCTTTGGTAAAAAACATGGCTGCAATTGCAGGACTTCGAAGCTGGAAGAGAAGCTATATACTGTTTCAAGTTTGTCGGAATGGAGCTTTACAGAGTGAACTTCAAGTGGGTTACGGCTTCGTTTCGGCTTAGCGTGCAAGTTAAATATTTTTCCAGGGAATCTTGGCAGAGAAGTAGATGATTAGCCTTTTTCGTACTATGACTTAATGGCCTTGAAATTAAGGGGTGCTTAAAAGCATCTGGAAAAAAAAATTGTGTAATTATTGTAATATTTTTTAATTTTGTGAATTTAATTTATTAAATATAAATTTTTAAGTGAAAAGACATTATGAAATATGTGCAAACCTTCCTCAAGTGAACTTTATAATAAATAAATGGCAAAATTGAATTGTTCATGTTTCAGTATTGAATTAATGGCTTAAATTCTTGTTGATTTATTTGTGTGTATATATATATATATATATATCGTACGCAGATGATGACTAAATTTTAATATGCAAGATGACGTGAGAGGAAACGTGTGAAACACGAGCACCACAAATTTACGTACAGTGATACAGCTTGACTAAGTGAAAGTGGGACCAACAAAAACAGGAAAGAAGTATGTCAGTACATAATATATTTCATTACAATAGCGAATGATTTTCTTTCATGTTAACAACGCCAACTTAAACATGTTTTGAACTACTATAATAGTAGCACTTATCAATTGTTGGGTTGTGAATCCGTATACCCAAATTCTGCTTTTCTTTTATTGCCGTCTTTTAAAAAAGCAACTATGTATATATATATATATATATATAAAGCAAATGAAAAGTTAAAGTGATTGGTTGTAATTTTATTGATTAATAACTTGTCATTGTAAAGTAGCAAAAGAGAAAATCCATGTTCAAGAATTTATGCTTTACGAGGGGTAAGTGTTGACAGGTGGGTGGCGGAAGCATGGCACAGGCGTGGACGGAGCAAAACTATTATTATTATTATTATTATTATTATTACCATTAGCTTTCATCCGCAGGCTTTCTCTTTTTTAAACTAAAAAGTAGAGTTGTCTGACACAGGAAATAGGGTTTTAACAGGTTGGTGAACAGTCATTGCTTACTTCGACCTTTTTTTTTCCTTTCGTGTTTGTTTTTCTGGCTGTGTTTTCGAAAGTACTTTTTTTTGGGGGGGGGTGTACTTGGATTAAATAGGAACATGATCATATCAGCTACTGAGCACTAGTAATTAGTTCCAGGGTTGGTGCCGAAGTTTGGCGTTCTTGGTGCGATCTTGAGAGTTTGAAGTTCGAATTGTATCGAAAATAAAAAAAAGGAATAGTGGCATTCCCTCTATGATACTTCCTATGGTCATTTGTGTATGAATTAAGTTAATACATCATTCATTTGTTTGTATATTCAAATGTTGCAGTAAGTTGAAGCTAGTTTCTAGGGGTTCTATATGTGAATAATTTACTTAGGAGGCAACTTAACGAATTTACTGATATCTCATCGTAATTTGCCATATTCTATTGGCAGAGGAGGGTCCAAGGACCGCCGTGGCTGCACTTTCAGGTTCTTCTTTGGCCTTTGGGAGTTATATGGCCTGTTTACTAAATTTACAGAAAAAGAGACATCACCTGAACTTATATGTGATGTAGAGTCAAAATTCATAAATTACCGATGAATGGTCTAAGATAAAAAGTTTACAATTTTATACAAATTCATAAAAAAAGGGCTAAAATAACAAAAAAATGAATAAATAAATAATCAAAATTTTATTGTACTTACTTTTATCGTACTAAGATCATTAATCCTTAATTTATATATTTTAACTTTCAATTATACTTGTTAATGGTTGGACAATTTATTCGGTGCAACAGATTCAGAGTTTAGATAAAGATTTTTGTTATTTGAGTAAGTTTGACTTTTATTATCATATATAAGAAAAATTAAACTTTTACATTATTTTGAATAGTAACATGGCTTTTAGGCAGATCTAATCCAAACCTAAATAAGAAAGAAAATATAAGTTGCAACACGATTTAACTTTGAACTAATTTTAATTTATACTTAAATAAATCTTAGTATAAATCAATTTTTTAAAATAAAAATTTATGTGGATAAATATTAAATGATAAATGCTTATACGATACAATAAAACTTCAAAAACCTATTTTTTTAAAAAAAATAAATATTTCTAAGATTTTTTTTTTTTCAAAGTATTGTAACCTAAAGGAAATAAGGAACCCGCCTTAAACTTCCAGCAAAAAGAGAAAAATGTTTAATGGGCCGAAGAAATCCAAGGACAAAGTTCGTATGAATTTGCCGCGAAAAGAGTAAAAGACCGTTTGGTTAAGAAGAAAATCCTTCACTTTTAAGTCAGAAAAAAGAAAATGAAAAAATTGAGTGGAGAGGCCTTGACTTTCGCATTCAATTTTCTACAGTGTTCAAACTTCAAAACCATAGCTGTTGTTGAGATTTGAGAGAGTTTAAGAGAGACTTGGTCAAACATCATGTAAAAACAAATTCCAAAATTAAATCAAAAGAAACAAAGCCACCCCATTCCTTCTTCTTCCTCTTTTCTCTTACAACAAACTTGTAATAACAAAACATTACTAATTTTCTGTTTTCATTGTCTCCCCGCCATTTTCGAAGGTCGCTAAAAAAGCCCACGGAAAATTTAAAAGAAAAAAAAAAGTTGGTTTTTTTCTTATATTATTCTCCTTCCCTGACAGCCTTGCCACTTTAAAGAGGTAAACTGTTTTTTCATTTTTCTCTAACTTCCTTTTTTTTAGTATTTTTCTTATCAATCTTTGAATGTTGGTAATGTAACATTATTACATATTAACTTTTTCAGACATTTGGGTCCTGGGAATCGATAGATATATGAGTGCTTGATTCTTCTGCCTCTGCTCAACCTATCAGCAAACCATGTCTGAAATTCTAGCTCAAAATCAAGGTCTTCTTCTTTGTTCTTTCAACCCTTCTTTTCTTTTTGTAGTTTGGATCTCTATGCATGTTTTGATGTTCTGGAGGTTTAGTTGCGGCATAATTTAGATACCCTTTTTTGTCTAGGTAATAATGTTGGTCCCGATAATCCGAAAGACGATGTTTCGACGTTATAGGTGGAGAATGCTACTAACATTGTATTTCCGAATGTTGATTTGCACGAATTTTTGTGCCATAATTGTGATGGGATTCTGGTTTATACTACTTTATTGTTTTTTGTTAATGATGGCCAATCAAAACTAAAGACTTAATCTTAGTAGATGGGGAACATTTGGGATGTTTTTGTTTTTTTGGTTTTTTATTGAATTGTTTAATGTTAATAATGGTTCATATTACAGCATTTGATATTGATGTCTCTGAGGAAGAAAAAAAGACCACAATGGGGTCTTTGAAGAAGGCTGCAATCAGTGCCTCCAATAAATTCAGGAACTCTTTAACAAAGAAAGGTAGGAGGAGCAGTAAAGTGATGTCTGTCGAAATCGAAGATGTGCATGATGCAGAGGAGTTGCAGGCTGTCGATGCCTTGCGTCAGGCACTTATATTGGAGGAACTGCTGCCCGAAAAACATGATGATTATCACATGATGCTCAGGTTATTTTCTATCATGTTTTTCATCTTCGGTTTCATAGATATATACATCGTCCGATATGTCTACTTCTCCGCTGTATTCAAATGAAGAACTTAGTAAGGTAACTGTCGTTTGAATTTGTCACATACTTATTAACCTCGAACTGTACCTCTCGGATAATGCAGGTTCTTGAAGGCCAGAAAGTTTGACATTGAGAAAACAAAACAAATGTGGGCTGATATGCTCCAGTGGCGGAAGGAATTTGGTACTGACACAATTTTTGAGGTATTCTTCTTCGAAATCAGCTATAGAAGATGTAGAATTCCCGCTATTTTGCTTTTGCTCCTTTCAAATATTGCCTTTTTTCAAAACTTCCCCATAAAATGACTCTTCGTCCGGCTGAGTTCCGTTCTATTTTCTGCTCTTTGTTTAAGGATTTTGAGTTCAAGGAGCACGATGAAGTCTTGAAATATTATCCCCAAGGGTACCATGGAGTAGATAAGGAAGGACGACCGCTGTATATAGAGAGAATAGGCCTAGTGGATGCTACCAAGCTCATGCAAGTCACAACCATGGACCGCTATCTCAAATACCATGTAAGGGAGTTTGAGAAGACGTTCGATATTAAGTTTCCAGCTTGCTCCATTGCTGCTAAGAAGCACATTGACCAAAGCACAACCATCTTGGATGTGCAAGGAGTGGTAAGTGAACAAAATCACTATTTCAATGATACAAGAATTTGACCAAAGATTTGAGTAATCATTATAAAGTGCTCCGATGACTGCAAAATGCTGTCTTCCACCTTTAAACCTTTCCAAATCTTATTTTCCAAAGTATAACTCATGTATTCAGACAAAAAATATAGATCATGCTGTCTGGCTTAATTTCAAGTTAATGACACAGGGTCTTAAAAGCTTCACCAAAGCTGCTAGGGAGCTTATCACTCATCTTCAGAAGACTGATGGTGACAATTATCCTGAGGTATCAATTCCCTTTATAGCTAAGTTTTGTTTTGGTTGTGACTTTTACCTGTAGATGATGGATTTATCATGTTGTTGCCTTTTTTGCAGACATTGAACCGCATGTTCATCATCAATGCAGGTTCCGGATTTAGAATGTTGTGGAACTCTGTTAAGTCTTTCCTTGATCCTAAGACTACGGCCAAAATCAATGTAAGCATATGCTTCCTTGCATCAAATTTGTTTGTTTTAACCCATAGAAGTTAATCACTAAATATCTATTACATACCAGGTTCTTGGCAACAAATATCAGAGCAAGTTGCTTGAAATAATTGATGCAAGGTATGTTCCCATTAGATGAACTAAGTTTTGCTTCTTTTTCATTTTCTATGGTGTGTTTCTGATGTTCTGCAATCCTAACTCAGAACTAAGAGGGACAAAATATTATGAGATGCATTGTCATCAAACATTCCTATTCACTGTTTCGAACATTTTCCCAGTGTTGCTTCTTTTCCTTTGCTATGTCTTTTTTTTTTTTTTAATTTTTTTCTCCTGTTGTGGCTCTATATCAGTGAGTTACCAGAGTTTTTGGGAGGCACCTGCACTTGTGCTGATCAGAGAGGCTGCATGCTTTCTGATAAGGGCCCATGGAAGGACCCAGAGATCTTGAAGGTGGACCTCAACTATCTTTTAGTTCACTATCTTGTATAGTTGTTCTTCGGAGTCGAGGCACTCCTAACCAATTCTTTGACTTGCAGATGGTTCAAAATGGTGAACATAAATGCACAAAGAAATCTCAGTCTCTATGTGCTGAAGAGAAGACAATTTCTGAGGATGAGGTCGTGCTTTCAAAGGTTGTACGTGCTCTATGAGCATGCACCTGCATCTTCCTCTTTTCCCCCTATGTCTATGCGTCCCTGAATTATAAATGTGTTTGCATGCTTATCATCTACTTTTTTTCTCTTAATTCAGTGGCTTTCTTCTTGCATCCTCTTTTCATCGATTGACTTTGTAGTTTGTCTCACAGTCTATCCAGGCTAGTGACTCCTTGGAAGCTGATGCAGTTCCAGATGCAGGAAAGAAACAATCCCTTTCTCCTAAACTTTCAAGGAATAACATTGAGCATCGAGAACCTGCTCAGGCAAGTGTACGTTTAGCAGAATTCTTATGCAATATTGTCAATAATTCTGGGGTTTCAGGCTTTGAGCCAGTATCTTATGTGAAAAATGTGCTGATAAATATATCTCACAGGTCCAAATGAGCCAAAATGAGAAATTTGTCCCAATCGTTGATAAACCTCTCAATCTTGCTATGAAAACTGGAGTGCAGAACAAAAATGTTGCTGTTTTATCAAAAGGTCAGACTATTACATCAAGTATTTGCACACTTGCGTGCGCATATAAAGCACCGTAATGAGGCTGTTTTTCTCTGCCTGTTCCTCAATCTATTGTTGCAATGGCAGATTCTTATACTATGCAAGAAACTTGCAAGGATCCTGATGGGTTCAGCTCCCATCTTTTCACCGGTGTCATGGCCTTTGTTATGGGTATTGCTACCATGGTGAAAGTGACACGCAACATGCCCACAAAGCTAACCGATGCCAACATCAACTCCAGTCCTGTTTCTTGTTTTGAGACAGAGGTTAAGAGCCAGGAACCTTCAGCTATGGTATCCCAAGCATCCATCTCCCCCGCTGAGTTGATGTCTGTCTTGAAACGTATAGCTGAGTTGGAAGAGAGAATAAGTGATATGAACACAAAACCTACAACAATGCCCCCTGAGAAGGAGGAAATGTTGAATTCTGCAGTAAACCGGGCTGATGCCTTGGAGCAAGAGCTTATGGCAACCAAGAAGGTGAATATTGCTGCTTTTGATGAAATTATTTATAAAGCATCTAATTGACGAGATTAGTACAAGCTAATACTTCTGTAATCTTAATCCTAATTGCTGTGACCGCAGTCATTTTTAAGGCTTCAGCTTTTTTCAATAGTATATTCTATGTCAAATTAAAGACATGAAATACAAGTTACAATAACTAGAAAGTACACATGCATACTTTGTCAGTGTCACACTTAAAAGTAATTTCTATCGCCTTGCTTTGTCAGGCTCTAGAAGATGCATTTGCACAACAGCAGGAGCTCATGGCGTATATCGAGAAAAAGAAGAAGAGGAAGAAGAGGACTTTGGTAAGCCCATAGTATAGCCTATCTTATGAACATTATAATTTACGTGAAGTTGTGCATATGAGATTTGATTTTTCCTGTATCCCAGTTCTGGTGAAGAAAGAAAAGCTGGATGCTGACAGAGGCTCAGGAAACTGGTGGTGGGGTTATTCGATTTATAAGGCGGCCACCACCCCCCCCCCCCCAAAAAAAAAATGCACTCTAGTCTAACATTCCACTCATTAAGATATGCAGATGTAAAAGTTTTGATCATATATACGTTATTTAAATCGGCCTGTTATATATCAATGTACATATATATACACATAATATATATATTGGAAGGCACATATGTTCAATCATCTATTCTTTTATCTCCCTTGCTTAGAATCCGGGGATTAGAAAAGGAGGAAATGAATGTTTCCTGGATGAATAGAGGTGATCTATAATGTGTTGTAATAATCTCCACACTTAATTCCTAGCCTCTGTTATAGTAATATGGTAATCATAATCAATCATCTATCTGCTGCAACTGCAGATTTCAACATTTATGCAGTTTCATTAAGAACACACGCCTGATCTTCTTTTTCGATTATGCAATTTTGTTGTATACAAATATATTTTTTCGGTATAATGGAAGCAAGTGGGAAAGTTTTATGCCAAGGTTAGTAACATTGCCAAATCAATGATCCCCTAATAAACATTTTTTTTCATGGAGGTTGACAGGTATACATGAACCAGCCAAAGCTGTAAGTCTTAATAACCAGACCTTGAGCCTATACCAGTAGTTTATATATTCTCATAAATCACAAAGGCCAAAATCATTTTTCTTATGTACAACCTCAAGTTTCTGAAAGAGGGAGATGTCTAAATAGCATTACTGCAACTATTAATAAAATATGCTGCTAAAGACTGGGGCACAAGGCATAGTCCTCTTATTCTAAGATCAGGGTTCTGCTCTTGTTTTCGTTCTTCATTGTTTGAACCCTGCAAATAAGAAGAAAACTGTGAATTTGTCTCATCAATAATGGATTCCCGAGCAACTTTGTGGTTTGTAGCTAGGGAATTTTCATACTGTTCTATAAAGCTTGCTTTGTGATGACCTCATAAATGGCACACTCAATGTCTGCAAATGAAATGGAAGAAAAAAAATATTTAGGATCCCAAAGCAAGTATATTCTTGCCCTTTCAGATAGATCGAATATGCACATGGAAAACATTGATAGCCAAGCGTGAATACAGTAGTAAAAAGAAAGAAAATAACCCAAAGAGAGTTTTAAAAGAAAAAAAAAGTACCTCAACTTGGTCATGGAGGAACTGGATGTACCCAATGGCTTCTGATAACACTGAGGCAGTATCTGTCTGGCAATTGCTCCATACAGAAATTTAGATATGTAAGTATGGCCTAATCCATATTTTAACTTTTCTTTTAAAGTCTAAATCCCTATTATCTGATTCGGTCTTAGTGAGATGGTGATTTGGAAGTAAAATGGAGAGAAATGTACCCTGCCAAAAGGAGCCACCAACTTATGAAGAGCTGCAACCCTGTCTCCCAGTTTCTCCTTTCTAACCTATAGTTAAGAAACACAAAGTCCAAGCTGCTGAGAAATCGAAAAAAAAAATAATAAAGAAGAGAAGAGGAAACTACAAATTGAAACATTGGTAGAGGAAATTGTAGTATCACCTTTAATGTTGGACATGGGGATCGCGAAGTTGAGGTCCGATGCTTCTTAACATCTGTATAGGATTCCTTATTCTCAGAAAAGCTACCAGGCCTCTTTGTGTTCGCAATTGGTCCACTAACAAAGGCTGATACCTTTATGGTGATAAAAAGAGAATGCTAAAGTGATCAACGGAAAAAGCCTGGAAGAATGGCTATATCTAGTATATTGAACTGAAAAAGAACTCTTTCTTTGCTGGTGAGTTTGAAGGTCCTTTTTGTAAAACAAGAAATGGAAAGATCATTTTTTTCATTAAGTTTTGCTACATGGTAAGTAAACAGGAGCTTTAAATGCTTGAGAAAAAAAAATCCTAAGAAACAGAAATATAAATAAGAGAGAAAGATATAAGCATACTTTGGAGCTGGTGGATGGACTATCATCATTGCTTTCTTTTCTGTGACCATGACCCATAAGCACACTTCTGCTCAATTTCCCAGGATTATCAATTAAAGATCGATCGCAACTCCCACCATCATAAGTAGAAGTCAAAAGATCCAACGATTTCAAGTTCACGTCCAAAGAACTTGAAAACAAGGTGGAACACATATCCAAGGTGGAAATACCTGTACTTGGGAAGATATGATTGAAATCATATCTGCTAGCTGCTACTGCTACTGCTGCAGTCCCCAAACATGGGGAATGATGATGAGCATTAGTGTACAAGTCTCTGGAAGAGAGCTGCAGCTCGGTCATGTTGTTAGCAATGGAGAAATTGCTGTGCGATAGATTTCCTCCTAGATCTTGATCACTAGATTGTGGATAGTGTTTTCTAGATGGTAAATATGAGTCCTCTGCTGTAGAATTGCAGTACATCATCTCATTCTGTTTGGAAAAGGAATCTGACATCTCATCTTTGATATTCGTAAGGAGAAACTCACCTGCGGGTTGTTGGTTGAAGCTATCCTTGTTCACGGAGGTCCTGATCAAAGGCGGTGGCCATAGATCCCTTGATTTCGGGATCGTTCCGATCAGATTCATATTGTAGTTACTACCAATAATCCTGCATGAAAGAAATAACAATAAACAAAAAATATTCAACGCGAAAACATTACTAATTTACCATCATACCGAAAAACAAAGAAACCTCAAAAAGCAAGAAACTGGTTTATACTCATCTTTCTATAGGCTTTGGGATCAATCATGTAACTTAGGAATGAAAAAACAATGTCAAATTTTATCCAATAAGAGTACCGAAAATGTCTCAGATTCTCATGTCATAATGAATTCGTTTCCCTTTTTTTTTTTACTTTTTTCATTCACTAACTTCAAGAGGCATATAGTACAACATGATATATAATAGATGGACAGTTTGCATGTAATTTTTCCAGGTAAAGCAAACTATGAAAAGAACTAGCTAGTAGCTTAATACTCACGAAAAGAGGTTGAGCTTCCATTCATCTGTGTTTGATACTTGATGGCTGGTTCCAGTTACCAGAGAGGTATCTTTAACATACTGTTCTTGAACCTTAGGTTGAGAATAGAGATTTGCAGACTCCATAAATGACTCTAGTAAGCAATAACACTTCAAAAAAGAAAAAAAAAAAAAAAAAAAAAAAAAACCAAAATCAAACAAGAAAACTTCTCCTTTGATTCAAGGAAGTAATATTCAGTAAAACAGTTTAGTTTTTAACCACTTCTCTTTCTCCCTTGATTTCCTTTCCCTGCAACTTCAACGTCTCAGCTTAAAGTAGCATCTGAAAGAAAGAAAAAATGTACCGTTTCACTTCTTTTAAACTTTCAAGGTTTCCAAGGAACTTTGTCCCTATAACTGTTGTATAGTAATATTGCATAAAGTTTCTCTTTTTGTCATCTCTATTATCTCCATGATCACATAGATGGACGAGACATGATTGAAATCCTGATTTTGGAATTCAACTAAGATACTCAAAGGAAAGGTCTGAACTATGAAGAGGAAAATTCTGTTTGAAAATGCTCTTTGCTTTTCAATCAAAGGACCTTATATTATGCGATACATAGATAGGCATATTGTAGGGTTATCATTCTAAAGTTAAATGTATTAGTAGGTTTTAAATCATATGGCCACCAGAGCATGCGAGAGTATATTAAGTTCTACTTTTACTGTATATATGATAATTACTTTATAGCTACAGTCCTTGTACTTAACAGCACAGCCATTACAAGAGAAATGGTTCTCTATTTTGTATGAGCAGACTTTGGTAGGGACTCAAATAAAGGATGCGGCACAATGTTACAGTTGTTATTTTATGATTTTGACTCCCTTCGTCGCGGATATTCACTGCAGTTACTGAGAACAAAGAATTCGAAAGGGAAAAAAGTGATGAAGTATCTGATCAGCTTAAGCAGACATCAATGAAGAGAGTATATATTAAAGACTAGCTAGTATGATGGGGCAACTGAACTTTCACAATTGTTTGATTAAACAAAATCGAGGTGACTTTTTCACCAGAAAGTAACCTATATATAATAATGATCAAAATATAACGAAACACGAAAAGTTAGCTTAGTGGAAACGATAGATATGGGCGAGACTGCAAAATTGTTGTTTGCTTTCTCTTCTACTTTACCCTTCAGGCTGAGACTGCCCATAATCCAGCCTTTTTTTTTTCATTCTTAATAATCAGCCTGCATGAAATCAATCTTCGTGGTTTCAACATTGGTTGGTGTTCTTATATATGTTTCAGATTGTTCAAATATCGGATAAATAAACGTTCCTTGTCAAGCTAATTATATGGATAACTGACCGGCAAAAAATTAACCAATTATTGGATGAGCATTGGGATACGAAGATGCCATTTTTGTATGTAATAAAAGGAGGATTGGAGTTCTAATATTAAATTCAAAGTAAGAGAGAGCACCTAGAATGTCTAATCCACTTGCATTAAATAGACTCCAAATTGGAATCCACGTTGGGATGCATTATATGCTTTGAAATTCTTGAGAAACGTGTCTCATTATGCTTAAAAAAATATTAGAGGGCATAAAATATAATCCATGTTGTTTAGCTTCAGACATACGTGTTTAATATGGGTGTACATAAATTTTTTAAATTTTTTTAATGTATTTAGAAAGTTTTTAAAGAGTCATATTCTTGTATCGATATTCAAAAATATGTTCAATACGAATACTTTAAAAAAATAAAAGTCGAAGTAACATAGAAGAAAATAAACTTTCTGCTGCTATATAGCATTATGTTTTTTCCATATCATTGTATGTAGTCAACAATGCTCAAAGATTGCTTTAATTTAAGTTTAATGAAAAGGAAAATTCCCCACTTTCCTGCAAATTCCTGCACCAGAATTTTATTACTATGAAAGTTATGTTTCTTCCTTGTTTCATCAGTTCATGATCTGCAGAAACACAGCAAGAATTATACTGTAAAATTTCGATGATATTTTATAATAAAGGGGGTCTAGCTTTATTTATACCTTTTTTTTTGTTTTGTCTTTCTTTACTTTGTTGAATAATTAATTTAATTAATTAATCAGAATTTGTTTAAAACTTTATGAATGAAAGCAAGAAGGTGAAATTCGAATTGGAAAGTAACACAGTACTATGAAAAGTGGCAAAGACCCTGAAAAGGAGGTGTAAAGTTGGCAGAATTTAAAGATGTTTTAAGAAGAAGACAAGGGCATTTGAAATCCTAGAAGAATATATGCTCACTTTTGTTAACATACTAAAAGCAGAAATCCTGGTATCAGGGACCATGCTTTCAATTTAACCCCTCCGAGCAAAGTAATATAACTTTTAAATATTGAGGATCGATTTTCGATTTGTCCATTACTAACATTCATCAAGTTCATTGTCCTCTCCTTTGCAAGGAAGAATACATTACAGTTGAAATATTTTATAATCATTTAACAATATAGATAGAAATTCAATAATTTAAAGGGCTTGAGCAACGATGTGGCTGTAGTTTAGTGGTAAGAATTCCACGTTGTGGCCGTGGAGACCTGGGCTCGAATCCCAGCAGCCACATATAATCTTTTTAACATTTTAATTTCTTTTTATTTCCTTCCTAAAATTTTACATGCACTTTGACTTGAGTTCCCAAGACTCTTCTTTTACCAGTGAAGGCCACTGACCAGCCTCTTTCTATCTAACAACCAAAAGGGGTACAGACAAACCCAAGCATAAAATATGAAAAACAAGAACTAATGGTTTAAAGTTTTTTTCATATATATATATATATATTTATATATATTCATGTTCAAATATATATCAAATGTAAATATAGAATATAAATATTTTAAAGAAAAGAAAAAGTAGTATAAGTCAATTTCTTGGTTTTGCAGTTTCTGTCTTGGCTGAATGTTTTATGATATCTTCTTGAATTAGTTTTTGTTTTGTTACAGCTTCTGGTTTACTTAAAGCCCAAAGAAAATTGGCAAAGTCAATTTCTTTGAAAAACATTGCAGAAAACAACCTCTACTACCAACATGGGAGAAAGAAAAGTACTTTTATTCCATTTCTTAGTTACATTCTTCATTTACATGTGAATCATGCATGTGTTTAGTCCATAATAATAATAAACGACTGATGACCCAAACTTAATTAATGATATATATATATATATATATATAAACCTCCTTTACAGTGTAAAATGAGAATACATAAAGTATTATTTTTTTAAATATTCATATTTGATATTTATATTCAATGCATATTTACAAATAAATACGATAGTAAATTTTTTAATTGTATAAAAAATTTTAAAATTTTATTATATTTGCATCAAATGCATACAAGGACTGACACCACATTTGGGGTAATAACATATAGCCGGTGAGCATTGAGTCAAGTTAGCATACCAACATTAATAATCAAGTTACGACAAAACTAAATCTTGAGTAAAGATTTTTTACATTTTCGAGTCAGAATTATTATTTATATAATAAAATTTATTTTTATTTAAATTTAATTATAAATATTAATATAAAAATAATTTTTTAATATTATTTTAAATAATATTATAATTTTTAAAAAAATATTTTTCGTTAAGAGGTTTTTCTATCGACAAGTGATTCTAAAATTAAACAATCTAATTTTAAATTGAATGCCAAATCTTGCTTTCGTATTTTGCCCCCGCCTCCCTTCCTAACCAAAAGAATTAATTAAGCCGTCAAACCAATGCCATCGATAATTAATTTCATAAAGATAACGAAATAAAGCTTCAACAAGAAGCAACCATACAATTTGTAAGATTTTGGTCACTTTAACCTTTTACTCCTCTTTTTTGCTTTATTTTCCTTTTTCTTTTCTTTTTTTCTTTTTTGACTTTTGATAAGTTATTGAATGATTAGTCTCATGATTGCTTAATGCAATTTCAACTACAGAAAATTAAAAAAAAAAAACTTTTTTAAATAAAAATACGGGATCATAAAATTTTAAAAATATATAGATATGATTTAAATATCCGATAATAAAATATCATTTTATTATTATACTCATAAAATTTTAATATCATAAAAATCCTTTTTCGTGCATCCGTATTTAATATTAAAAAAAATAAATTTTTAATCTAAACAATTCAACTTTTAAAAATTATAAAATTTTTAAAATAAAATAATTAAAATTAGAAAAATATTTTTTTTCTTTTTTTTTAACTAATTGAATTTATTTTAAATTGATTCAATTAATTTAAATTTTTTTATTTAATATAATTATAAAATATTTAATTTTCGATTAAATCAATTTAATTTTTCTTTTCATCTTCGATCGAAACCATGTAACTATCATTTAAAGCATTTTTATTCAACTGAGTTATACTAGTGGATTATTCAAATCTTAATGATTGGAGGTGAGCGGGAGGAGATTTCGGCAAATGAAAGCAAGCCAGCCGCCTGCCTGCCTGCCTAGGGGTGAGCATTCGGTTGGTTCGGTCAGTTCGATCAAAAAAATTTTCAAACCAAATTAACCGACTTAACTAGAGGAACCGACCGAACCGACCGACATTTTTAACCATAACCGAATTAACCGAACCGACTA
>JBBYHK010000002.1:9025254-9049013 GCA_038382065.1 Adansonia grandidieri
CATCATCATCAGATCAATGATGATACCTTCATGAATCCATGGAGTTCTTTCTCTGTCAATCAACCCATCATTTCTGGTTCTTATTTGTTACTCCTTGTTTTGTTTCTTTTACTGGTGATGCTATTGGAAATAGCCACTAGTGATGTCCTATTTATTGTTCTTGTTTTACTTAATTATAAACGCTGTAACTAAGGCTTAAGGCTTGTATAATGAAGGGATGCATGGATGAAGATTTGCAACAACAGGAAACAAAGTTGGCAATGGCATATATATAGCTGGGTTGTAAATTGTTGAAAAGTACTAAAAATCCATCAGAAAAAAATTATTCCAGCATTAATATTAATATTTAGTATTTATATTTGACGTAATAACCGTACAAAAATTTATACATAATCAGATAGTACTTTGTATTAAAAATAAAATTATTTTTATTTATATTTAAAAATTTTAATAAAATGACATTCTCTCTATATGTACACGCTCTCTCAATGAATTAAATATAATCACTAATGTCTATTACACAATTGATTATAGGAATTAGGCCTAAATTTAAGAAGAACTGGACTGAATGATATCTATTGGGCGATGCCCCATTGGGTGGGGCTTTCCAGACGGGTAAATGGGTCTTGATTCCAGGTCTTAGGCCGAAAAGGGTATTTCAGGAAATAAACAGAAACTATCCGTTTTCAATTTAGGCGCGTAAGAAACACTGCCTTGACCGAACAGAAACCGGGGGAGGAAGATGTCAAACCTCGAAAACCCTAGAAAATGGCGGTTCACATGGGAAGCGCAATCTCACTCTCCAACCCTTCGTTTATTCCTCTTCAATTCTCAAACAAAATCTTCGCTTCAATGCAAGGACCTCAAAGTTCAACTCAATCTCTCTCAATCTCATCTTCTCGTTTCGTGGTTGAAAGAGGAGGGAAAGGAAGAGGTGTCGTTTAGGGTTCCGATCCCTAGAGTTTTAATCGATTCTGAATCTCCTGTGAGTTTTAGAGCTTTGGATGATCACATTGAGGTTAAGCTCGTTTTGCTTCTTCCTGTTGATCATCCCATCGTTTCCAGCTTTGATTCGGTGTTGAACTCATCTGAAAATGGCGATGACGCCGTCGAATTGGATGCAGCAAAGCCTCTGGTGATGGATACTGGTTAGTTCGAAAAGATACTTCTTTTTCTTCTATAAAATTTGGGCTTGATTTTGTGAGTTCGAGGTTTAGGTTTCATGTAAATGTTATTTTTAGCATTTTGACTTTTTAATCTGTAGGTAAAAATGCAAAAGGTTAGTATTTTGAACTATCGAAAATTGACCTTTTTGAATCGAAATTTACTTTTATAACTTATATGCAACTGAATGGGGGCTTAAATTATCTTATTCCATGCTTGGTTCGTTCTTTTTCTTAGATTTGAAGAGTCTGGTATTAATGGAAGGAGTGCACTTCTATTGCAGAAATTGTTCAACTAGGCTGACGAAAAGTCCTCTTAGGTAGGTCGTGTATTCTCATGTAATTGTGCTCATCATTTTCAGCTTTAAATATATGTACTGTTTGATGTCCCTTTACTTGTTGCCTTTTTCTCTGTATATATTTTGAGAATTTTGTTAATATATGTAGAAAATTTAAGGAAATGCCATCGATTGACTGGCGAGAGGTAGCTGATAATTGGTTTGGAGCATGTTGTTGTTCATTTGGGGGTGTAAGTGAGAAGCTGGTGACTAGATTTGCAAATTCCTATACATGTGCTAAGGGTGTCTGCCTCTTAAACTTTACATCCGTTCTTCTTTGCAAGGAGGACCTGGTGGAATGTAAACTTTATGATGGAACTCAAGAATACCAGCGTGGACCAGATTTTGCTAGTGACCATGGTTTGAGGGAAGATATGTTAACTTCTCATGACAGAACAAATGACCTATGTGGGAAGTTCAGCTCTATTCATATTAAGAAGGATAGTGTTACTACTGGTGTGCCAGTTACCACGGAGGAAGCCTATGGTCATGAAAATTTTTCTGCATTACCTATGTCAGATATCTCTGAAACTGAGACATCAGTGCAGGGTTGTTGTGTTCAAACAGCAGATCACAAACGCAATCATGTTGATGAAGGTAGCCAACACAATATCTCTGAAACTTATCCGGTGGACCAAAACGCTTCAAAGCTCTTGTCTGATCAGAAATTTTTCCTTAATGGTTTTCTTGGAAATGCTTTTATGGCTAAATCCTACAATCTCTCAATGGATATTGAATGGATGGAATTTTTATGCCCTAACTGTTTATCACTTCTTGGAGCTTATCCTTTCGGTAATGGTGGTGCTCACATAGATGGTGGAGTTCGACTCTTTAAATGCTACATTTCCACTTGTTCATCAGCTGGTGAATCAGGGGATTTATTCAGGTAAGCAGAAAACCATTTGGCAACTGTGAGCGATTACCACATTTTTTTTTGGTTTTTGCTTTTATACGAGTTACTTTAGTGACTAGATAGCTTTGCAAGTGTTGCTTTATTGTGATTGATGAATGTCCAAATGTAGCCTTAAGTTTGCTCATTATAAACAGGAAATATAGCTTGGAAAGAATGTTCACAAATCAGCTCCTTGAAAATGCAAAAGATGAATTATCATTTCGAACTTTGGTTAGAGATTTAAAAACCAAGTCTCCCTTGCTGCAAATTGTTCTATTAAATCCAAACTCTTGGTGCTGTTCTGGTTATTGTTTGGACGCAACTAGTGCAATGGAGTCTAGTCTGAAGCTAGATTTACTCCCTAGTATCAAGGTGCTCTTTTCTGATTGCCGTGAAAGTGCGGGATCTCAGTTAAGGTCAGTCTCAAATGAGCTCTTGGTTTGTCTCTTTTTTCCTCTGTTAGCTAACAAAATAAGCTCATCGATTTTTTGACCTGCTTAACAATCACATTAAACTTTTGATACTCTATGACTTATGTCCTGCATTTTTCTACAAGAATTTGGTTGTCATTCTTCACTTGGCAAGGTTGAATCCTCTAATTTATATTTTGTTTCCAATGATAAATTTGTAAATTAGAGAAAATGAAACAATAAAGAAACACAAAGCTAAAGCACCCGATTATACTCTTGATTAATAGTGAGCACTAATAAAAACTTGCATGCTTGAAGGATAAAACAAAAACGGCAGTTAGAATTGGATGGTCAGCTTTTACAAGATTCAGAAAAATATAATGTTTGAACACCTGGCAGAATTCATTGGTTCCATTACTTTAATCTCTCTTATTCAATGTCTAATTCATTTCAATATTAAAGATGGCTAAGTTTGTCAACATCCTCCTCCAATATTAACTTGTGCATATATGTTATTTACCCCTTGATCGAGTTTTGTTTCAATCCGCTAAAATTCTTTATTTCATCTTCTGCAGGGTCTGCGAGGATTGGATAAAAAGCAATTTAGCTGACGTAGTTTGCATGTTTGCACGGCAAGTGGATGAGTTGATTCAATCTCTAGCATCAGCAAACGACATACTTCCGCCTTCATACAACTTTCTCCAGGGTTTACGTCTTTCATCCTTGCAGCGGTAGAGATGATTGCTTGTTTAATAGCTTTGATCAATCGGATCCTAACTTGACACCCAATATATGTATTTTAACTTATGGTACTTGGGTTCAAGTGTGAGTTTTAGATACGGTTAGGTATCTAACATGAGCATATTCAATTTTTCAATTTTTCATTTTTTTTTCATTTATTTGGAGGGTCTTTGGACGATCATATTCTCATACCTATGTTTAAAATTGTGTTAGATATGGTTATCAAATACGAATATTGAAAAAAATGAAAAGTCGGAGCAATATAAATTTTAACTTTTGTTAATAAAAATGATAGAAAGCAAAAGAGACTATAGTTATTAGAACATTTCAATGGGATGGTCTAAACTTATTAAATGCGTATTGCTTCCCAGGCCTAGTTTTAAGATCCTATAAGAAACCTGAAGATCACTCTCTGAAGCATGTCTTAATATATATATATCCCTAAACCCTAATTGGAGCAAGGATTGTATAAAACAACTTGGTTCACGTATTATCCACCTTGAATAGCCAATAATTTCATTGAATCATGATTTTCCAAAGTTGAGTGATAATTTAGTCTAATCTCTTTACAAGAAGAATGGGGACTTTGTTATTATTATTATTATTTCTTTTATGTAGTTGTAACTTAGGTCTTTTCCATTAGGGGATTTATTTTTATAGAATCAACTTAAATGTGGAGGCCCTTCAATTATTTTGGGGTGATTTAGAGTCTAATTCTAGAGTTTCAAATATTAAAAAATAATTAAGCATGTAATATTTATTTCCGGCTAGTGTTTTAAGTTAATTTTTTCTTGTTTTGCTTAGTTGTATGTGTCTACTCATATGTGTTACCCTCGCTCTCCTCTGCATAATTGGATTTCGATTCGTACAGGAATTAACGAAGCTTTTTCTTTTACAAGTAGAATTGTTTGTATGTTGGCTCGGGACCTGAAATTATTTATTTTCTTATATAAATTTAGGTCGGATCGATCCCAGTCTTAAAATTTATTTTATTATTTAAAATAATATTAAATTTTTTTAAAAAATATAATAGTATTTATAATTAAATTTAAATAAAAATATTATTATTATTATTATTTAAATAATAATTTGGATTGAAATAAATTTTCTCAAATTACAATACATTTTGTCTAGACCCAACAACTATAAACCAGGCTAAGAAAGCATGATCACGAACAAATCTACTTACATGTTATGCTTTATTACTTCACAGATCTTTCAGTGAGATAAAGCAGTTGCAAGTGAAAAACTCTGTGAGAAAGAATTGTAATCAATCAGAACAAAAAGAAAAGGGAAAAAGAATTGTTATAAAACCAACGGATAATTGCTCTTGAAACATAGGATTATAAAAATGCATTATAAATGTTTTTGCAGTATGTTTTAGGAGTTTAGATAAGTAGGCCGAGTAATTGAATAAGCGATTGTTTGATGTATACTTGTATCCAAATCTAACCTTTGAACTTAGCTTAGGTGAAAACTATAGTTTTTACTGCTATAATTTAATCGTACTATTGATTTTTCAAGCACTTCATGACATTAACGCAGGGGGACCCAAGTAAACGGGAAGATTATGATCGGACATTGGTTTTTTCTGTAAGCTTGATCTTAAACAAGCTGATGTAATTTATATAATTTCTAGTTAGCTTTCAAATAAGTCAATAGAAAATTTAAGATTTTTTTAGTTTTTCTCAAAACTTTGTCATCTTCCATGGCAATCCGTGAATCGATGAATATTTAAATTCACGTTACAAAAATTCAACTTCAAATGAATATTTAGGAAAAAAGAGATGAATACTGAAACGCGTGATCAAGAATCAGTTTCTTCATTTTGTAAAAATGGATGTCAATTTCTATACTTTGGACGTTTCATCTTCAGCATTTAATAAGGGTGTTCATTTGCAGATATTGATGGTGGAATATCCAAAACTAACATTGATCTCCAACCAAAAAGCTTGTTGTATTGTATAATCATGCCCGAAGACCTAAGGTTTATTTTATTTAATTAAAACTACATTTCATGGGAATTAGTCACCCATTTTGCATGCAAATGTTGGCAAATTGCCATCAACTCCAATCTTTTCCATTTCTTTCCTGATCTTGATTGATGCCAAGCTTGAAACGAAGTCTCCCTTATAAATACCCATTCCCTCCCTTGAAAGCTCAAAATCATAGCATGTTTTGAAATTTATCTTCATATTTGGCTCGTTCTATGGGTTTTATCAGAGTTCTTTCTCTTCTTGCCCTTGCTACCCTTTGTTTCTCCGGTGAAACTTTCGGAGGAGGATACCTTTACCCTCAGTTTTTACGATCACTCATGTCCTAAAGCTCAAGAGATTGTCAAATACGTTGTTACCAAAGCTGTTGATAAGGATCCCCGTATGGCTGCTTCACTGCTTAGGGTACACTTCCATGACTGCTTTGTCAAGGTCTTCAAACAGTTCTATATTAGCCACATACTATTCATTTGATGAGCTAATTAATTATTTACTATACTTAATTACAAAGTAATTACAGGGCTGTGATGCATCAATTTTTTTAGACAGCAGCATGACCACAGTTAGCGAGAAGCTGTCGAATCCGAACCGCAATTCAGCGAGGGAATTTGAAGTCCTAGATAAGATCAAAGCTGCACTTGAGAAACAGTATCCTAATACAGTATCATGTGCTGATATTATGGCCCTGGCTGCTAGAGATTTTACCCTTTTGGTAAGTGCAGCCTTCATTTATATAGACAAGCCATTGGCAATGCTCAAATTAGACAGAAATTTGATATACTAACATCTTTTTTGGATTTGCAGCTGGTGGACCTTTCTGGGAAGTCCCTCTTGGAAGAAGGGACTCCAGAGATGCGAGCTTGAGTGGCTCTAACAACAATACTCCTGCTCCAAGCAACACATTTGAAGCAATTCTCACCGGGTTCAAGCTTCAAGGGCTGAACATTGCTGATCTTGTGGCACTTTCAGATAAACTTAATGAACATTCTTGAATGTGTTTTCCAGAAAAACCTGAACCAGGTAGAACAAGCTTACATGTTTCAATAAACCTGACCAGGTTCCTCATATTTTTCGTTCAGGGAGCCATACTGTACGAAATGCCCAATGCACCAGCTTCAGGCAGAGACTTTACAGCCAATCAGGCAATGGAAAACCCGACAACACACTCGACCAATAATATGCTGCTCGATTGCGCAAAAATTGTCCAAGATAAGGCGGTGATAGGAACCTGTTTTTCTTAGATTTCGCAAACTCTACAGAGTTTGACAGCAGCTATTTCAAGAACTTACTGGCTTACAAGGGACTACTGAACTCCGACCAAATTCTGTTCAATAAGACATGAACCAACAATTGTAATGCATGGTTTCAGAAAAAGGACATGAACCAACGATTGTCCTTTAGTTTTGGCAATAATGACCAATGTTCACTTTGTTCTATGGACCCAATGGCTGAAGGTGTTTTGAGTACGTGTCAGTGACTTCAAGATTAGGACATAAACATTCAAAATTTGGTTTGACAACTTTTTGTTAATGTCACTATTCATAGTACATAAACCATAGTCTTGTTTCTCCTAAAATACAAATTGGAAGTAATTCATATGACTCACATTATCAGCAAACAAAAATGCACCTCATCTTGGTTGGGAACATCACCAACAATCAAAATTACCCATTTCAGACAGGCCAATAATGCAAGCTTCGTCTTAGAGGTTCATCAGTGTGTCATAGAATTGTTAACATCATTGGGCATTTCCTTAGCAACAAACATCCAACATGACTCTGACTGATCTTAGAAGAGCTAGCATCAGGATCAGATTCCTTTCTTCCTTGATTTCGATCCTCAAGCTTTGAGTAGAAGTTTTCTTTGTTGAATGTACACTTAAAACGGTGAATTATTTTCAATAAATGTCCCAGATAGCATGTTGTTATTGCATTCTTTGGTCTTATCATCAGCAGTTGTATGTGATTGTACATATCTAGAGGGGGCAGTAGAAGAATCTGTTTGAGCTAGCGATAACACCTAAGATAAAAATGTAAAAAAATCTGATTAAGAGGTACTGCAGCATTATGAAACATACAAAAATTGAGAACTAGAATTTTCAGCAAAATGCACAAGAAGATGATGCTAATGCATGCCTATATTACACGAACTCTTTATTTTTTTCTAAAATGCTTGCATTTGATATATATTCAAATACGAATATAAAGTATGATCTTCCAAATGTATCAAAAAAATTTTAAAAAATAAAATATATTCGTGTGTCAGACACATATCTATATATGACACTTACCTTGAGCCTGAGTAGCTAGGTGAATAGTAGTGCCTCAGAAGATAATAAAACAGATGGGAGAAGATATATGCATACAACCACAAAAGATTGATGCAAGATATAGAAGAGAATTGTATTTACTTAACTGAATCAAATTGATAAACATTTCTACCGATTCAGTGAATGCTAAATTTAGCATGAAGTTTTGCTGAGATGTTAGATGAATGAATTCTTGTTTGGTTCTTGAAGCCAAACTTCTGCATTTATTCTTGGATTTTTCGAACTGATATTGACATTTTCTGTTTCTTTGGATACGAATTACAATCACATCTTTTAAACTGAATAGTTTGGGCTGAATATTAAGCCCAAAACTGAACCGACCCCTTTTTACCGCAAGGGCTTTTGCCTAAACCCTCTGCGAGCTTTCATAGTTTTATTTCCTTGCAATTCCATGATCTCAATGAACTAAAAAAAACCCAAAATTAAAACAAAAAAGAAGAAAATGAGAAACTTGCGGTTTGTTTCTTCTCAATTAACTCGAATCCCGAAAACCCTTAATCAAAATCCAAGCATTTTCTCTTCACTCCAATCTTCAAACAACATTAACCCTATTTTCTCACGAAATTATTCCACCCCATCACAAGAATCCACCGCACAAGAATCCACCGAACAAGCTCCTTCCGAAAAAGTCGTCGCAATTGTAGATGAACTCTCCGGTTTGACTCTGCTGGAAGTCATGGACTTGACCGAAGTTCTCCGCCAAAAATTGGATATTAAAGAGATGCCAATCATGGCAGTGATGATGCCCGGGATGGGATTTGGTGGGGCCATGAAAGGAGCCGGGAAAGGTGGGGCTGGTGGACCTGGGAAAGGCGAAGAGAAGGAGGTGGAAAAGATGGTTTTTGATGTGAAGCTTGAAGGGTTTGATGCGGCGGCTAAAATTAAGGTGATTAAGGAAGTTAGAGGGTTTACGAATTTGGGGTTGAAAGAAGCTAAAGATTTGGTGGAAAGGGCGCCTACTTTGTTGAAGAAAGGGGTTACCAAAGAGGAAGCTGAGAAGATTATTCAGAAGATGAAGGAGGTTGGAGCTAAAGTCTCCATGGAGTGAGGTAGGGGAATTTTGGCCATTCCTTGTTCATTTTCTAATGGGGTCTTGGTTTTCTTTTTTTAAGCTCTGATCATCTGAGTTAAGTTTTGTATTTATAATCTGATGACTTATTAAAGTCTGATCTTTTCATAGTTGCTTAAAAAGAGATGACTGATGGCAGAAGTTCACAAGTTCTTCAACAAAGTTGCTTCTGTTAGTTTGCTTTATCCACTATATTCTGGAATAGTAGCGATAGCTATATAAGAGGTTTATCATTATAAATGGTAGGAAATTAACCCTGCGAAACTTTGAACGGGAGACGGTGGAAATTTTTATGTAGTTCTAGATCAACTCTATTGCTTTTTCTTTGCAAATTTTATTTGTCCGTGAACAGATCAACGATATACTTGGGAACAAAAATCTCGCGGTTAGCTTTTTGCTTGCTATTGTTCGTGTTTCTTTATGCCTTTTTATAATTAGAAACCAAGAATATTAGTTTTAGTTATAGTGATATAAGATTTAGTTAATGAGATCTAGAGTACAAGTTTCTGATTATTGTTTTTTTGGGTAGAGATTGCATTTGGTGATGATATAGGAAACGATGTATGAAGCAGAAGCCTGCTACAACATTGGTTATAACATGGTCAAGAGACAACCATTGAAAAAGAGGAAGAAGGTGATCATTAATGGAAGTCATGAGTATTTAGTTGAACCATGGGGAATATTGTTAGTTTCTACGCTAAATTTTGATACTGCTCTACCATATTGGTAAGATTATGTTATGCAATTTCAGTAACAAATTGTTTTTGTTTTTTTGTTTTTTTTTTAACTTTGCTAGACGTTCTCTGAGCAAAACGGGACAAAGAAGAAGGAAGTGCAAGGCATTTTGGATTACTGTGTTAGGCGAAGGAAATCAATTTAGGGGGATTCTTCATGAAGCTAGAACATTCTTTGGAAAAATTTATTTGCAGGCGTAACTGAGTTTGTATTATGTTTACATTTTCATCAAATCTTCGCGATGATTCCCTAATGATTCTAAACCACTTGTCGTGGAACTAACTTTCAGTGACTGTTTGCTGTTATTAATAAGTTTGTATCCTGAAATTAATCTCAAATAATGTTAAAAAAAAGAAAAAAAAGAAAAATCGTTGGAGACTGGAGTTGTCTATTTGATGTTCCTCATTGCATAAGTGTATGTTGAAAGTTGTTTTTATTTTTCTACTTAAACCAGTTAATACAGATCATGAGGCATAAGGGGAAGAACAAACATGTTTATGTGTTCAATTCACCTATAACATTTTTTTTTTTAATGTTTTTCAGCATTTAGGAAGCAAATTGATTAAAAGGCATGATGGTCACAATAATGTTTTCCCAGTAGCAGCATTTCTGTTGCTAATTGTTAAGTTTAGGCATTCAGGAAGCAAACAAGATAAGTTTGTTTTACGGCACATTTAATAAACACACAAACAATATAATAAACACGAGATGACATATTTAAACATGATTAACATAATGAATATAATATTTATATCTTATTCGTGTTTAGAATGGAGATTTTAATACATTTTTTTTTGTGTATATTTACATTTCTATGGGAAAAAAATAGAATGAAATACTACACGCATAAAATGATTGACTGCCAAGTCCGATTTTTGTCAATCTAAATTAATGTCTTGAATCGACAAGAACCAAATATTTGTCTTGGGCCGACAAGATCTAAGAACATTTCTCTTTGGGCCAACTGGTCAATTCAGAGTTAAAAAACAGAAGGCCTAGTTTACTGGTTCCTTCTGTCTTGCTGAGTCCTGACGCCAATTTAACTGCGCCCTTCTCTTCGAGCTTAATAAATAAATGAACCAGAAATAACGGTAGCGCCAGATGGGATCGACGGTCGAGGTTCCCAATCTGTTTTTCTTGCCGCTTCTCTAGCTGCTTGTATTGCAGTAATTGGAAACCGCCGGTGCTCTTTTTTTAAATATTTTTTAAATGAAATGTCACAATCACAGTGGCAATTGGAAAATGCAACCGCCGGTGCGGTGGCGGGCTTCGCCACCGTCGCCGCCATGTACCCTCTGGACATCGTCCGTACGAGATTTCAAGGTCGTTTTTTTCTTCCATCTCTCTTTCTCTTTGTCTCCGTATTTGCATAGCGTAGTCAAACAGTTTCAGTCTTCTTTTTTTTTTGGGTGCTGATTGGATCGAGTTTTATATAGTTAACGATGGTCGAGTCACAAATTTCCCGACCTACAAGAACACCGCCCACGCCATTTTTACCATTACTCGCTTAGAGGTTCGCACCTTTTCCACCTTCTTTTCCCTTTTCTGCGTCCCTTTTTCTTGTTAGTTTAACTTATCAAATTGTAATGCTTAACTATTAGCTTGAAGCTACTGAATTAGTCATATAATCACGAAATTATATGATTATTCATATATATATATATATAACTTAATTATTCCCTAATTATTTATTCTTAGGTACTTTCTTTTTCTTTTGTCTTTATGTAAAGTCGGTGTCTTTCTAACTTTCATTGGAGATTATGATATATCTTTGTAAAGCCCTCTTTTTTCTTTTGATATGCTAACAGTTTCGTGAGTTGGTCATTTAGGGTTTGAGAGGGCTTTATGCTGGCTTCTTTCCTGCAGTTTTAGGATCCACAGTTTCATGGGGTTTATATTTCTTCTTGTAAGTGCCACTACAAATTTACATGTTACAAACTTGTCCTTTTGCTTTATTTGTTTTCAAACGCTTGATTACAGTACATTAGTAGGAGTGAGTAGATTGCTTTTAATAGGCAATGGGGAAAAGAAAGAGCTAATATGTTTTGATTTGTTGAAAAATGTTCTTTTATTATTTGTAGCTATGGCAGAGCTAAACAAAGGTATTCAAAAAACGGTGAGGAGAAGCTAAGCTCTGCTCTTCATCTTGCGTCTGCTGCAGAAGCTGGAGCTTTGGTGAGTATATAAACTTCTAATAATATGACTTGAAGGAAACTTGGAAGTTTCATACTTATTAATAGTATCAAAATGGACAGCTGATATTAAAAGACTCAAAAAGATTTTTCTTTTAACAGTAAAATTTAGTGAGAACCAAGCTTAAAATCTTTTAGGATGTGTCGATTACTGCAGCATGTATCGTGGTCTGACATGCTAACTGTCAATAGCACGTCACTACAAGTGTTTTAAAGAATTGTCAATCAAAGTTTTAGCATTTTAGATGTTGATGCAATTAGATGCTGATTGAGTTGTCTTGGTTTAAATTTGTCATGTACTCATATTCTCACCCCCGATGCTAGGTTGGATTGGTCTCTAATTGTAGTTAATTAAGTTAGGCTACTGTTTTTATTCTATTAACAATTTCAATCTTCTGGCCTCTTCAGGTTTCTTTGTGCACAAATCCTATTTGGCTTATAAAAACAAGATTGCAGCTTCAGAATCCTCTTCATCATAGTCAACGTTACTCTGGCATTTATGGTTTGCTCTTCATCTTACGTTGATCTGCTAGTAATGTGCTCTGAGATATTCATATCCATAGTAACTCTGACTCCAAGTATTAGCAAGCAATTAGGTTCGATATCAATGGTCCTGCAGAAAAGTCAATTTCATGAATTTTGGAAGATACACCTTTTTCTTTGTAAATTTTTTGTGCCGGTTGATATTTTTATCAATGATTCAACTATACTAAACAGACATGATTTTCTCATTGTTGAGAATTTAGCCCTTTTTGAAGATGATAGATGATCAAGAGGTGTTTATATTTTTCAGATGAACAGACTTTTGTGCCTTTATTCTTTTCACCTAGAATTTTAATCATAGAAAATGGTTTTCCAGTGTATTTAATGTCCTTTTCTGTTCCTGCTTGTTCCTTAATATTGTTTTATGTATGAATTATTTCAGATGCCTTAAGAACCATTCTGAGAGAGGAAGGATGGACTGCACTCTTTAAAGGACTTGGCCCTGGTCTGTTGATGGTAATTTGCTGGCTGTTTTATTCATATTTCTGCTCCTGCTATTTACATCACTATGTGGTTTTTTCAACATTTGAATATCTCAGAGCTTAATATTACCAAGTTGTTTAAATAGTGGTGGTCTAGCAGATCATATTCCCTATACATTTGGAATTTACTGCACTTATTTGGACTTTAGCAGGTTTCTCATGGAGCTATTCAGTTCACAGTATATGAGGAACTTCGTAGGATAATGATTGAATATAAAGAGAAAAAACAGAAACCTGAAAGTGCCAGTAATTTGTTGGTATGTAATTGCATTTTCGTTTTTCTAAATTTAGGATTCACCTTAGAATATATGTTGATTGATGCATACCAATTGATGTATAAATTTGTGATTGGCAGTATGCCGGTGAGTGTCTATATGTATTGTGTTCTCGATCATAAAGGTCCAACAAACTCAAATATCTGGAGATATTTCATCATTTACTTGAGTTTTTATTCAAAAAACAGTCTTTGAACAAGTTAATTTCTACAATTGAATCATCAATTGTAGCTTCACATACATGAATTGTTTTCTGTTATAACCCTCATGCTGACTTTGATAGTTTGAAAATGATACTATTAAGATCTTTTTCAGTATCCTTGTTGTTCGAGCATTTGAGATGGTTATAATTTATAATTTATTCTAAAAATCCCTAGCATTTTGCGCAGAACTCATTTGATTATGCTCTGCTGGGGGGGTCTTCTAAAATTGCTGCCATTCTTGTTACATATCCATTTCAGGTATGCATCCTTATAACTGGTGTGAAGTCTTTGTATATATTCATCTTCTCTCAGCTGGCCGGTCATTGTGACTTACATGGGTTATTGTTTTTTTACTTTTTTTTCAGGTTATTCGAACTCGGTCACAGGTAAAGGAGAAATTAAAACCTTTCATTTATGAATGCATTTGACTTGTCAAAATTCTTTAATTAGGAATAAACAAAGCTGTCATGAGGCTGCATGGATATTTCCTTAAACATTAATGAATAAATTGGACAGAGAGTGAAGTTGACTTGAGATAATCTACAACTTACTGTTGGTTCTTATAAAAGCTGTAATTTGAAATTAGCTTCCTTTTTTTTTTTCTTTCAGCAACGACCGAGTGAGGAGGGAATTCCAAGATATATGAGTAGTTGGCATGTTGTGAAGGAAACCGCACGGTCAGAACATATTGAAACCAAAATTTGCCATCTTATTGCTGAGGATAAAATTTAATCTGTATTAAACACTGAGAATGTTGTTTGTTGCTATTTCCTTCCTCTGTAAGTTGATCTTATTTGTATCCGGTGGACTTGCAGGTTTGAGGGTTTTCGCGGATTTTACAAGGGCATCACCCCAAACCTTCTGAAAAACGTTCCTGCTTCATCAATAACATTTCTTGTTTACGAGAATGTACTCAAATTGTTAAGACCGACAAGGAGGAAAGATTGAAAAAGACATTTGTTCTATCCTTGGTTATTCTTTACATTCATCTATTGTTCACCCTCCACTATGATATACATAGGGATTGAGAAGTAGAACCAAAGAATGTTATTGATGTGAAGATTATCAATTTTTGCTATCTTCAGATTATTTTTGCATAATTGTGAAATATGAAATAGCTACACGCAGGATCGGAGATGAAACAAAGGAAGTTGACCACAAACAAGGACCAAAACAGTGTAGGAGCTAGGGATAAGTGGCGAATCCGAGTCTCAGTAGCCTCTCGAATCAGGAGCAACTACATGGTTGCCCATGGCTAGCCAAGAAAGTGACCTGGTGACGCCATGAGTACCATATTTTTTTGATCCTGTCCCTTGCTCTGCTGTACGTAGCAATATCCCATTTTTTTTTGATACATTGGTGAGTCACTTTATTCACGGTCCCTCGCTTTTCGGTTAGGCGTTAGAATGCTTGATTCACCATGTGTTTCGATTTCAAACCATTTTAGGATTTACTCTGAACACTGATCTATAATGGTATCTGATATCGAGTCAACATTTTGGATAATTTGTTATTTATATTTATAAATATCCATTCTGCCAACATGCAACGGAAACAGAATCCTTTCATCATTGAACAAAAGCCAGAGCATTTGCACTGGCTAACAAAGCATCCAGAAAGTCAATTGAATGTATATTCAAAGTTGAGAAAATAGTTTCCAGAAAGATAAAGTTTCTCGTTCGTGTGCTTACAGAGCACCAAGCATCTCTCCCACCATTATAGGAGTGAGCTTGTTCTTTACAAGTTGATATCAAAAGACCGACTTTTCTCTTTCTTTACGAAATACCAGCCATAACCTTTTACATGAGTTATTGAGCATTTAACTTCGATTGGGAAAATGCTTTCTCCTTTTGTTTCCATCTTCCTTAAAAAGAGGAAGCTGTTTGTCTATTTTAGTTATTAGTCTAACCGACGAGGGAGGATGCTCTTGCAATCAAACTTTGTCATCGTGGAACCACCACCTGGTTTGCTTGGGCGATCGGGCATTTCTACAGTTCTTTACATAGCGATCGTTGTCTTTTGGACATTGCTGCAAGCATTATTAAAAGTATTAAGGTGTTGCAGATTTAAAGAAACAAAAATAAGATAGAAATATGCCCTCACATTTGCAATAACGTCATCTTATCTGAAATCATTTAGAGAATGCCCATTATTTACAACAAAAGTATTATGCTCGTTCCCGTTCAGAAAATTTTGCCCCCAAATAAAATTGGCAGTTTATTTTACTCTATGTGTGACAAAGAAGTGGTACAAGCATGGCATGAAGACAAATAGTAGAATAAGAATGCACCCAGAAAGTTAATTGAATGTATATTCAAAGTTCGGACCTTCACAGTTGAGCTTGACAGCATGGAGAGAATGCTGATGCAGATGGAACTAACTGTCATGGCTGGTGACCATGAATCATACAAGATATCTACAAATACAATAAAACAGTCATGTATTATGTCTATCTTGTTACAAGTTATGAAATAAAAACATAGGTAAAACACAAACAAGGGGAAATTCAGCAGCACTATTACCAATGTAAGTGTATGCATATGTGCATGTGCATGTGTACGTACAAGTGTGTGTGTGTGTGTGTGTGTGGGAGAGAGAGAGAGAGAGAGAGAGAGAGAGAGAGAGAGAGAGAGAGAGAGAGAGCATCTGAATTTTACAAACATTTGTTAAATTAACAAAATCAATTCTGCTTTGAATTTAGCAAACAATATTGAAACAGCAAAGAAAGTAGACAAAAACATTATCCTTGGTTCATTTCCCAAAAGCCATGACTACTACCACAGCCAGGAACAAGGAGGTGGAAAAGCTAAGATTATAGTTCTTCAACTTCCCCTTTTATTGAAAACATGATAAAAGAATATCATTTTCGGTTTTAACTCTTGCAAAGCTCATAACAAAGGAAAGAACATATATACTGCCCGCTAAAGGCAAGCATCTTTATTCTTTTACCCTTTCTTTTCCCTATTATTATACACTATTGCATTTAATATTTGAAGACTTTGAAATTGAACACTACTTTGCCATATATATTTAGGTTAAAAGGATAGGAAGATAGATAAATGATACAATAATTTCTAAATATCATTAAAAATAGTCTCACTTAACATACCCATCAAAGATCCTTTTAAGAATGTGAAGGAAAACAGTTTTAAAGGGTAACAACAAATTAGTACTGAGGCAATGGTATCCAAAGAATTGTCTGATAAGTAGATAAAGATTAAGGTGAAAGCAAAGAGACAAACTAGATCACGACATACCAATTGCACACAAAAGAAAAAAAAATTCTATGAAAAACCCATGAGAAATCGAAAATCACTAAAAAAAACAGAGCATTTTATGGTAAACAAATATCAGTTATTACCCAAACAAATATGGCCATTGCTATAAACATGTGGATGCAGAGGTGCCGGATTAAGAAATATCACCTGCCAACGATAATAACCCAGAAAAAGAAAAGACAAGAAAAAAAGAGATTATTTCAAAAAAAAAAAAGGGAGAGACAAGCTTGCAAAAAGGGGTTTTGAATGAAGAAAAAAAAAAGTAAAACCTGGGGGGATTCCATGGGATAATGTTCGGGGAAATCCACCTGAAGCTGATAGGTTTCATTAGCGTATAAAGTTCCTGGAGCTCCATTTACTTCAATTACCCATCTTAATTGTTTTTTTTTTTTTTAACAAAACAATAAAAAAAAAAGAATCCTTTTTTTTTAGGAAAAAAAAGGAATAAATGGCGTGAAGCAGAAGATGAATGAAAAAAAGGGGAAAGAAAGAAATGAATGAATCAAATAGTAGTAGTAGTACTACTACCTTTGCAGATTATCGGTGACTTTGTGTTTGAGACCAGAAGGAGGGTTCAGCTGCCACTCTACCAGCTCTTTCTGAAGCCGATTGCAGGCTATTTTACTCAACGCCTTAAACAACAAATCAAATTCCCAAAAATTAATCCAAATCAAAAAGGAAAAAAGAAGAGAGAGAGAGAGAGAGGTGAAGAACCTTGCGAGTGGAGGCAGATGAGCTGGTCATGTTTGTGAACTTTGGGTATCGTTTTTGGGCCTTCTCTTTCGAAGAAAATAAAAATTATATGTAATCAACAAACAAACAAGAGTTCTCTGAAAAGAGCAACGGAGTGATTATTAATTATTTTTTCGTTTCTATTTGACAAACTCGAAAGCCCAAGGCGAGAAAGGGAAAGAGCAACGATATAATTATTAATGACTATATTAATATATATATATATATATGTATAGTATTTATGATTATAAATAATAATATTAACTAACTTCTAAAAGAATCTTAAAAGCATTCCTAGCAAAACCCTTTTAATTTATAGATCAATGCTGCAAATTCCTTCTTATCCAAGTCAACGAGGACAAAGCAACCCCACCAACCTCCTTCACTACTCATTCCTCAAGTGTGTATTCTGATTTATTGAAATTCAAAGCTTTTCCTTTGCATTTCATTATTTTATGTCCCTTCGGATAAAGTTACATATGCGTTTGCCACTCAAATCTCAAGCCCACTACAAATATATATATATATATATATATATATATATATATTCCGCTTTTGCATTACAACGTTCGTTTAAAAATTAATGGACACCCAAACAGCATTTTTCATTTCAGATGTCAAACTTAAAAAAGGTACCGTCAAACCGAATCGAGCGGAATTTAAGCTGTGTATAACTTAAAGTTAGATTTGATAATTTAAAATTTGATTTAAATTTAAATGAATTTTATTTTAAAATTTAGATTCAAATTTATTTTAAAAATTTATTTCAACTTTAAACTTGATTATTTGTATTTAAATTTGAATATACTAATTAAAGTAACAAAAAAGATATATTAAAAAATTTTGACTAAACTTGCTGTCTCATTTAAACCGACGTGAGACCCATCCTTCATTTAACTTACGTGGTTCACACTAGTGGGAAACAAAGGTAGACAATTAGAGGAAAACCGAGAGGTGATTAGATGTAAATGAATGATGCAACTGGCAAAATATTTATTGGCCGCCAGGTTGGAACTTCAACTTGTTTGCTGCAAAAAATAAAAAAAAAAAAGAAAAAGCCTATAAACCACCCAATTTTGATCGGTACACATTAAGAAAGATTCCTTCAATTGAATGCAATATTTGAATATCACGTTACAGGGGAAAAAAAAAGCTTAATAAACATTTTGCTGCTGCAAAAAAGGTCAACTTATTCTTTACCGACTTCTGTGTGTAATATATCAGAAGCGATGCCCTTTGTTTGCCAGATAAATATTCTTCATGAAAATTGCTTATTAGGCTTCCACTTTTCCCCATTTTCAGCTCACCTCCATCATGGCATCTTATCCTTTGAATATTCGAAACTTTTATGAAATCCCCTTTAATGGTAACACTGAATGTGGAAAAAGGTAGACTCCATGGTCATGGTCGTTTTCAGACCAAGCTCTATGAATTGAGTGAGTGCGGAAGAACTTTATATGGATTGAGTATCCCATTCGGGTCAAGCAACTTTTTTATGGAAGCCATTATTTGTACCTATACAAACAGATTCTCCTTTAAGACACTCTCTTGAAAGCAACTATGAACTCCAAGAACAGAAACCAGCAAACAGAAATTTGTAGCATCTATTTTTGCGTTTAGAGGAAAACTCACAGTTTCAGGGGATTTGCTGTAATAAATCTGGTTGGCTTTCATCAGTCCCAGGCCATGTTCAGCACTGATACTCCCTCGGTGCTTCGATGTCCATTCATAGACATAGGGTTCAATTTGTTCTAAAATCTGTGCAATATTGCAATGATTAATATAAGTATGGAAGCATTCTCCAAGTTTTAAAGAAGGACCTTACCGAATCATCGTACTGTGGAGCAGAAATATTGAGATGCAAATTTCCATCCCCAAGGTGACCATATCCAACTACTTTCGCCAAGTTACCTTAAAATTTTAAGATGCAGATAAAGAGTGGATTTTGTAAAATATTTCTATTCTGTGAAATGCTGGGACAAGTAATTTACTAACAACAAAATCACACTAAATTACTTGAAAAACAAAGCCACGATGTGTCTCACCAGTTAGAGGAAAGAAAGTATTTTACAGATGGTAACAATAACAAACCTTGCTTACCAAGTCTTACTCTCATGTCATCAACAAGATTGTACATCTTTTCGACAGGCAATGACAAATCATATTTGTAAACAGCACCAGCTTTCATCAATGCTTCTGGCACACCCTGCATCGTAAGAGAAGGAATCTTACGACTAACTCCTTGCATAAGTGCTTGGAAGCATCCCCAATGATTATCAATTAAAAAAATATGTAGGAAGAGATATGTGGTATCGAAATGTGAACCTCACGTATTTGCCAAAACGAGGATGCTTGGTTTATGTCTTGTGCAAGAACACCATCAGAAATTAAACCACCTTCCATCGAGCTAAGTAAGAAGGCCTCAAGTTTCTCCCTGCAGGAATTCTTATAATTTGTAAACCCATGGAGATATTATGGGGGCCGATAGCTGAAAATAGATACAAGCAGGAATCCAAAAAAAATTTTATAATCATCTAGTTATCTTTGTTTTTTTTCTTTATCTTTCATTCAGAAAGAGAGGCCCGAGGTCATAAGAACTGAATACATATGTTTTCTGTCCGTAAATTGGTTAATGAAAGATCATTTGACAGCATCAGGTACCCAAAAGTCCAAAAAGAGGTTCAACTCAAGAGGTAAGTTCAATCTGATAATTAATTTCAGCAATTTGGTCTTGCAATCATCATTCGATCTTCAATTAAGTTTGTGTCTCTTATATTATGAATGCTGGAGATAAAGGACAGTGAAAAGAGGTATAAAAAGCAACTTTAGTATCAATACATCAATAACAACCAATCGACAAAGATACCTATCATAAGATTCATTACTGCCCGTTGTCTCAATCAGAACATAGAAGTTGTGCATTGAGGCAGGTAATGGATTCCGAACTCCATCTAAATGATGCAAAACCTGGAAGATATAATGCAATAAGTAGGAAGCAAATAGAGAAAGTAAAAAGGGAAAAAATAGCAATGCTCCTATTCCAACCGTCATTCAAACATAAAGAAAACTAGGCTTGTAGGACTATACATTAATAAATCAGGAAAACAGTTCTCAACAACCTTAGTCTAGTCAAAATATGAAAGTCAAAAGAAAGGACTTTAGCAGCAAAAATAATACGATGCACAGACGGTGAAAAGAGTTTCAATATGCCACAGAAAACTAACCAAATCCATTGCCTCATTATCCAAAAATTCAAAAGCAGATAGAATCTCCCCCAGTTTTCTTTTTGCATCCATGAGAAGTTTCTGATAGACAGAAAAAGGAAAATGGTAAGCAGATAACAATGATGTCTACTATCCTATTATTCTGGATTAATTTAGTAGAAATTGATCCCAAGAAATGATATCCTGGAAGCAGATCAGACCTGGCAGCTAGAATAATCTTCACATGCAAGAAAAGCTATATTTACTGCAGACAGCTTGGGAGGGGTCAGTATAGAAACTTTAGTTACAATTCCCAGAGATCCTTCACTTCCTACACCGATTAAAATATATATATATAAAGGAAGTTGAATACTCTACTGAAAAATATACTTGCAACAATCCACTACTAATCATAAGGTGCCCACCTATAAACAAATGCTTCAAGTCATAACCAGTATTATCTTTACGCAATGTCCCAAGCATATCAAGCACATCACCATTTGCTAAAACAGCTTCAAGACCTACAAGGTTATGGGAAAAGCATGCTTCAATTAAAACTGGCATTAGCAAAACAAATTCCGAAGATCTATGTTATCAAAAATTGAAAGATAATTTGACAGTAGGTCTTTGAATACTGGAATAGTCAACATATTAGTAATTGTTAAATGGTTAGACTATTCAGCTCTTCAACTTCAAGATCTTTTCTTCCACATCATTCCACCATTAAAATTAATCCATGTTCAGAGATTCATGTTTCTTTTTCCTGCTAAGAATAAGCTTCAAAAACCGCAAATACTTGAGACTAGTATAGACATCCATAAATCACAAACCCTGAAATACAACAACAAATGGCCACATCTCCTATGACAGAATATAGGAATATAACATAAGGTACATAATAGACATTTTTATTTTTATTGTTTACCATTTAGATTTGCAATTTAGGACACATAATCCTACAGGAAAAATCAATGCAAATTGTTCAATGAAGCCCAGACAAGGTTAAGGCTACCATTCATCAAGATAGTTCATAATTTATACACAATGCTATCAGTAACCAAACCCCACCTATAGAACAATGAAGCTCTGCAATAATGCTTCAGAAATTATGATATAACCTCATATAACTAGCTGGATGAAATGCAACACCCTAAAATTTTCTTATTAGCAGGAGTACTATGCGTAACATCAGCAGGCTCTTTTTCATTTTTCCTTTCTGATTGGCAGACCCAACTTACTTCTGTGCATTTTTACTGCAGGTATTAAGGGGCCAAAAAGGGGGAAATTTAAGAAAATAATTCAAAGTCCAATCAACAAGCAGATTTCTCACCGACTACATTCCCATGAAGTGAACCATAACGTACAAGACGCAAACCACCAGCATTAGTTGAAACATTTCCACCAATTTGACAGCTTCCTTTCGCACCTAAATCCAGAGGCATAATAAATCTGAAATAAAGCATATACACATATAGCATGAGTGAAGACATTAAAATCCACAGATATATGAGACAGGGATGTGCTTATGCATCTAGAGTCAAACAACATTACAGGTCCATCAAGAATGACGAGACACTGACAGTAGCGAGCAATTACCCTTGGTTTTCCAGGAAAGAGATAAGATTTTCTAATATGCACCCTGCTTCACATACCAATATCCCACTGACCTGAAATATAGCATACAAAAATCTTTCATATGTATGGTGCAGAGACTGGAGAGTTTTCTTGTCCATTATAAAGTTGTTTCATTAAGAATTCTAAATTAATCAGGATTAATTAGGACCTATAGATATTTAGTTATAATTTTATATTACCATAATAATATAATCTGACGTCTTATACCACAAGGATTTTATTACTAGGTGCCATTTCTTCTTTGTTCATAAATTCCAATAATGAAATTCATAAGGTCCGTAGTGAGTTCTGTTAATTAAGATCCAAACTGCAGAAATCGTAATTCAAAAAGAAAGGGTCCATATGTGTCTTACTGTCTATTCTTGGCAAGAAACAGAATAAGCGAGAAACAAACAGAGGAATAACATAAAAGCATACCTCGTCAAAACTTGTAATATGATTCATTGAACCAACATTGACAATCACCTGAACAATTATATCAGCAACAGCAATCAATTAAAATACAAGACAAGAAGAAAGCATCCATCAAGAAGAGTATCAGAAAACAGACAATTAATCAAAAATTGGAAACTAATTGGAATTACCTCATCAAAAACGGGCACACTCCCACCAACAAGACCAGTATTTCCCCCTTGAGGAACAACCGCCAAACACCTTGAATTACAATACTTAAGAATCTTTGATACCTGAAATATAAAATTGGATATAAAAATATATAACAAGACCTTATTTTAATACCAAAGAAGATATAACAAAGATGAACGAGAGAAATTTCAAAAAGCGAACCTCCTCAGTACTTCGAGGCTGAAGTAAAAGCTTACTGGAGCCTTTGTATTTATGCATCCAATCAATATTTGCAGTTTCAAGCCTATTCTCATCTTGAATAACACTTTTCTCTCCTAGTAACCGCTTAAAATAACTAATGTCATCAGAATTTAACGTCGAAAACGAAGGATTTCTCTGAACAAGTGTCGACGCTGAACTGAAACGTCTGTATTGAATCGCATTCACTTCTCCAAGACTTTTGTAATCATTTATAGGACTGAAGCTCGCCTGAGAACTTCTATTTTCATTAAAATACGTAAAATCTGTTGAAAAACAGAGCGATCTCTAAGCACAATAATAATTTTAAAACAACACTCAAAAATTTCAAAAGAGCGGTTCGAAATTAGAAGGAATCGAACCGTAGGCAGCAGATGATACCTGAAACAGAACTCAATCGACGGTTGAGAATCGATTTCAATGATCGCCGGAGATTGCTTGTAGCTCTCAACTTCTCCATTTGTAATTATCTTTCCACCTTGACTGGCCGTTGTGCCAACCTAACCCGCGAACGTTGTAGTTAGACACGCAATCTTAAAAAATATAGTTTCATCTTGAACACCATAAATACCCCAATGCGTTCTTGACAAATTTAGATCCATCTGAAAGAGTATAAATACCCCAGCCGCGGATACGTTAATTGAACGGATTAGATTAATTTTAAATTAAATTATTTTTAAGTTTAAATTAATTTAATTTAAATTATTTTAAATTTAAGTTAAT
>JBBYHK010000002.1:9068864-9092445 GCA_038382065.1 Adansonia grandidieri
AATTCATGAACCTTTATTTTTATATTAATAGCTTGAACAAATTAGAATTTTGGCTAAGATAAAGAGTGAAACAAAGAATTCAAGATGGCAACCTCTGGATTCTACATCATTATCTTAGTCAAACGTTTAAACTTTATACTATATATCTTATTTCATGTGTTTCTGCAAAACTAAACTAAATTAGACTTGCATAACGACTATAAAAGTCTGTAAGTCAGACCAAAAGCTTATTAAGTAGACCCACATTCATGGGCAAGATAGCAGGTTACTGAGTGTGACTCGACAATTTGTATCGAAATGGCACATGACACAGACTGATATCTACGAAACAGGTAATGCTGACTACACTGTGAATTAAAAGTGCTTTAACTTGGACATTTTACTAGACATCTGTATAGGCATCTGGCATCATAAATAGCAGTATAACAGCAAGTATGAACAGAAGAACACTTCACAATGGCTCAAGCAAGCTAATCGCCAAAATGAAAAGCGACCAAACTCTTCAAACCAGCTAACGAGCTGCAGCAAGTTTCTAAAGTTCTACAGCCTCTGAGATATTCATGAAACACTGACTCAGTGGATGATCCTTGGCATCGTCCCTTTTCCAAAAACGCCCACAACCGAACTCTTCTAATTAGAACAATGGATGACAAAAACGCCCACAACGAATTCATGATCTTGGATTCGCAATCATTCAACGCTTTGTAGTTTTACACCAGTTCCAGCATTCCAGGCTTCAATTACTAACTAAAGTTGCGGACTTGCAGGCATTTTCTCTAACCAAAAAATAAATAAATAAATGAAAATAAAAATTTGGAAAGAAGACGATTACACTAACAAAAAAAAAAAAAAAGGGAAAGGAAAGAAGACGACTAGTGTACCATGAAATGAAAAGATGTTGTCTGACTGCAATAAAAATTGAACTAAACATTACTTACAAGGATGTTTTTTGTTGCTTTGAAGAAAAATGGAAAAAAAAAAGTTGGAGTTTTGCACTATACCATGACTAGTACATGGAGTTCTGGACAAATGCTTGAATATTTTTTTCTGCTACATCTAGAGTGCAGATTGGACGATACGTTGAACTTTAAAATTAAACTATGCTAATGGGACTTTCTCGTTTCTGAGTCGTACCAGAACTCAAGCCTTTGCTTTATCCCACTGCATCCGGATTAGCCACTGTGATTGCATGGTGAATTTTGATTTCTTTTGGAGCTCTAGTTAAATGTCTGATATTGCCGCTTGTAATGTCCTTATTTGAAGGGAGTAGCCACTCTTCTAGAAGCGAGTTTATTCGGCCGAAAAAGGATGGGCCTGCGTCTTGAAAACGAAAGAGAGCCGACATAAGCAATAGGCTTAATCCCAATTAAGAGTATTAGCCTGAGTAATGGCCCTGATATCTGTCCTGTCCTGGTTTAGGCTCTGTCGGAGAACGGAATTTCATTCACCATTTTGATTGTCACTGATGCGCTCGAACCCATCCCAACACCGAAAACTTCCACTATTTGCAGCAGTTTTCAATATTCTACTGGGTGCTTCCCCCCCCCCCCACAAACACTTTCTTCATCTTCCCAAGCTACAAGCTCATTAGACATAGCTCTTATTGTTCTTTTGGAGTTATATATAAACAAACGAAGAAAGTCTATTATATATATATATATAGAGAGAGAGAGAGGGCAAGGAATGGGAGAAGGGGGAGAGGGAGTCTGGGAGTGCAGCGGATGCAAGAACAAGAACTACGCGTTTAGTTCTTTTTGTAGCAGATGTAAGCAGCCTTGTCTTCTTGTTGACACCAAAACGCCTGCTGACTCCAAGTGGCTTCCTCGTATTGTTGATTGGATCTGCACTGTTCAGTTTATACTTTTTTTTTTGGATAATCAGTTCAGTTTATACTTCTTTCTCTTCCGACGGTTTTTTTTTTAATATATTATTATGTTAACTCCTCTTCTTGGTCGTATTTACTTAAATGTATCTGCTTTTTATTCTTTTTCTTCTTCTGTTTTAATTCAATTATATCAAAGGTGGGTTTTCTAGTTAACAGTGGGCTCTGGGGTTTATCTGGGTTCTGAGCTTTGATAATAATTTGGAATTTCGTCAGCTGATATGGAACAAGGGGATGTGAAGCTAAGGTATTCTTTTTCTAATTAAAGATTTGCAATGGTTTATCTTTAAACAATGACTTGGGAGAGCTTCATTGAACTTATTTGTGATTTTAGTTTTGTTAATTTGCCATAAAGCAACTGTTTTTGTAGTAATTGTTGACAAAGCTGCCATTGCAAAATCATAATTCTTCCTTGTTGTATGTTAATGAATGCAACTGTTAAATGAAATATAATGATATGTGCTTTGCGAAGCTGAGGTTAGGAAATCAGTTGAATGGTTTGTGTTTTCTGTATGTGTACTTTGGTATGGATGAACTGGTTAGTATGCGTACGCTTGGCTTCCTTGTTATCCTCGTGGCTGCATTGTGGGTTGGGGTGTGTGGCAATGGATCAATAGCTTGCACTAACAACAATCATGCATCAAGAGAAAAGAGCAAAAAGTGCGGGCAACAAAAGGAGATAGCAGAAATGCCTGTAGCTTCTCTCCCAACTTATTCACAATATTTTGCAGGGCCTGAGGAACACTGGAACAAAAGATGAATGTTGGATTTGTAGGCAGTGGTGCTCCCCAGGAGCCTCTTCGTTTGAGTTCCAACTGGTCTGTAGGCGGGGCTGATAAATATGGACTTCAATCAACATCTATTCCATATGTGAATCCTGGTAATCAGCCTCTTTCTGTTCCAAAGGGATTGCGAAATGGCGACAGGATTTGCAACTGTGGCTTCTATAATTACTCTTCACATTCACATGTCTTATCTTACTACCTAAACTGGATTCAGCATTCTTTTTTGTACTTGTTCAAAAACTACAAAATATTCCATGTCGTTATGTTTCTGATCCAATCTGGTATTTTTGCAGTGCAAAAATTGCAATGCATATATATCAGCTGGTACATTCTGATTCTGGCCTGCGGAGCAACATTTGCTTTGATTTGCTTTTAATGCTTATATTCTGATCTGCTGGTTGGTTCTACACTTCTACTACCTTTAACTGAGTCTTTACATCTTTCTCATTTTCCTTTTTGGCGTTATATTGCACTCGGAGCTAAGCGATAAGCATCTCAAGAATTTTTACATGACTGGGGTCATAAAAGATTAAATTCAGGACAGGTGAGGAATCAGTTACTGTTGTGGCATTTATAATTAATGTTATTTTTCAGCATGCTCCGAACTACCGTATGCCCTTTCTGATTTGCAGGGCAATGTCCAGCTGCAGCCATATCCTGGATTTAACCAAATGATAGGAGCCACTACTGACCCAAAACCTGGAGCAAATCCTTCCTATCCCAGTCTAAACGCTATTGTGGCTTCAAATTGGCCAGCACCCGTTCCATTTCCTCCTCAAGCTGCAACACCAACCCTTCTCGGAAAAGGGTAAATTTGGATAACATTGCCCCTTATCTGCATGCTTGTCACTTATCTTAAACAAATTAGTGGTTCATTCATGAGGATATATAATACTTTACTCTTTTGTCAACCTATGGCAATGATATCTTTATTTTTTTAAATCCTTTAATTTTGTTGGATTTTGTAAGTTGTAACTGAGTTTTAGCTTCCGGAACTGCTCCTGAGATTAATTTAGTTTGCTTCGAGAGTGCATTTTCAGGTGTCTTGCCTCTTATTGAGTGTATGCTTGAATGAAGTATGCTAAAGAGATGGTCACTTAGTTGATAAAGTATTTTGAACTTCTGGGTTTAGAATCCAATCGGGTTTATGTTCAGTTTTTTGCATTAAATTGCAGACCCATATATCTAGCAAATATGATTTTTTTTTTTTTTTATGAGATTCAGAGGATTGCCTTTTAGGTCTACGAATTTTTTAATATCGTTCATTTATCAGTGCAAAGCAATGGCGCAGTGGAGATGGATGTGCAAAAAATGCAACAATCACAATTATGCATATCTCGAGCTCAATGCAATAGGTCAGAAACTAAATTAGCGTCTTTTACATGCTAGATTATGCGAGGATTGTGATCTGCAGAAATATGATGTGATTGATGCGGCTTATACCCATCAATAATTTGATGTCTGAAGCAATTTACTACTTTTAGAAATGCAAACTGCTTAATATATATCTAATTGCCTGCATAAGATTACGGGCTTTTTTCTTTGTTCTATTGGTGGTTCCTTGTACAGTAGTTACTTAAATCATTGCATATAATTTACATGATAGTTATGGAAATTTTGATTTCGTAAGACATCGTGCATCTCTGCAAGGCCAGGGGTGAGTCTGTAAATGAACCCTGATCCTTGACCCTCCATGGGAGGGTAACAAGTAACAACCAATAGGTTGACACTGCAATCTTCCCTTCAAGGAAGATCTTTCACTTTATTTTGGAGAAAACTCACAGGATCGGTGGTTATTTTTCCTTCTACAGGTGTAAGACTCAGAGAGATACTGCAACTCAGCCGGTAAATGCTGCATTGTCACCATTTAATTCAGATTTCGATTCACAAAGATTTTTCTTGTACTTTGCTCAGGTTCTTTTTTACTATTTTCATGCACAACAAAAACCAAAAGTTATAGGTTTGTGTTTCTTTATTTATGATAGTGATTATGAGTTTCTAATTGACAATGGCGGAGAGCTTTATATAACTTCGGTATAATACTAAATTGTAGAATTTGACTTGTATATCTCGTATAGAAAGGTTGAAAATTTAGTGGTGTTTACACTTCTAACGTGTTGGACTGAGATCTAACTGCTAAGGCAGCTTTCTATTAGTTTCTTTGTTTATCTGATAGCAATTTTGACTGGTTTTGAGTTGGTTCATTCTTCACGTGCTAGCTGTTATCATATAATCCTTTCCATCCCAATAAAACGGAGAATATTTTATGTGTATGCTTACGTGATGGAGAGATTTTCGTTTAGGAGGAAAAGCGGATTGGAAAAGGGGAGGATGTGTTTGATGAGGATTATGGTCTCGAGTCTTGGATCGGATTATCATTATCAAAATAAGAAAAACAAATGTTAGAGATGCTATAGAGGCAATGAGTAGATTTTCTCAGTATTGTTCACTAGGCTAGGTGCTACAAAATCTTAAGACATTGCATTATGGTATCGTATCAATCGAGAACCCTTGAATATGGAGGTAGGAGGCAGAGGAGGATCGAGTTCACAAAGATTGAATGCAGGCCCACAAATGGGAAGAGTATACAATGAAAATGGAAGCATGGGAAAAAATTTTTTGGGCCAGAAGAGCAGACCTTTCTCTCCCATATGCAACTTTTATATATAGCCTTCTCCGCGATGCTTATTTCTTCCCATTTTTCTTTGGAGCTGGATCAGCTGCAGCCTCTGCAGAAACCATCTTCCTGCAGCTGCTGACGCCTCCTTGATCCTCTCTTAGACCGTATTTCAATGGCGTCTGGGGGCATTATTGGGTTGGAACTGGTGCTAGTGCCTCGCCACCACTTGTGCTATCATCAGTGGTGCAACAAACTTTAACTAACCGTGGGGGGTGAAGTAAACAGACCTGCACCCATGTTGCCGAAGATGAAGCCATTGAATAAGAGGGGCAGCTGACGTTGCTTAACCCGAGCAAATATAAGCTACAAGGAACATAAGATTGAATGTACATGTACTTTCTTTTCTTATTTCCATTGAGACTGATGTTTGTTCCCTGAGGTTCGTAAATTGTATAACACAATATACTCTTAAGATCAGTCTCATTATGCATCCATGTTTCATTTTTTTTCCCAAAATGAGCTTAACTTCCAATCATTAATTTTTAAAATATTATATTAATTTTTTATAAAAAAATTTATAATTTCACTAAAAATAATAATCAAAGTTGCATTTATTTAAGTCAAAAATCAATAAAAACTAAGCATAATTTAATTAGAAAATCAACCAAAAAAAAAAACATAAAAATAGAATCCATTTGTTAAATGTATCAGTTCAAGGATTTGAGATGAAATATGCATTAATTGTTCATCATAGTTTTTTTGCAGTCAAATTTAAAAATTAAAATACCTGTTAGCCCAAGAACGCTTGCAAGGAAACCACATGTGAACTTAAGACAAACAAAAGATATAAGTAATAGTTAGGATAATGCAACTTCTTGTTTAACCCTTTTACTTGTATAGGAAAAAGAAAATAATCAGACAATGAAACCCTAGACCAGTTGAAACGAGAAACATGCAGGCAGCTCTAACAAATAATTTGTCCTAAGAAAAAGTCATAGTTAATTTACATCAAAAAGGAGAATGGCGAAATGGAGGACATAATAATCCATTTTACATTTCAGTTATTTGACCCTGAAAACTGCAAGAAAAAACTAAGTTTTTTCCTTTTTTTTTTGAAGCATTTAATGCAACTTGATATCGAAATTGATCACACCCACATGTTGATCATTATATGTAAATATATATATATATATATAGCCTGCTAGTCGTAGGAGCTACTTAGTGAAGGCCATGGAATGAGACTGGACAGCCAATTAGACATGACATGCAATTCCAAAAACATTTTACCTTAGACGACCAAAGTTCAAACCAGAAGACGGACAATCTTTGCCCTGCTCTGGTGGCTGGTATTGGGAGAGATTCAGTCAAAATACAACTAGAAAAACGAGATATGGAGATTTTTGGTCCAAACCCAATATTACTCTTCCGGCCAAAACCCTAATTGCATCAAATTTGGGTCCACCCTAAAACCCTAAAACTGGAACTAGAGCTAGACAGCATATAATGTAATATTATATATTAAGACACTGTCTCTTCTCAAACTTCAGAACTGTCTATCATCCATTCAAGGTAAGTTATGCTTAAGCTTGAAATGCATTTTTACGTACAACTTCATTCAGAATATAAGAATATATATCGGAATAAACAATATAATAAAAGTGATTTAAAAAGACAAGGGTAAAGTAAAAGGATAAAAAGCTTGTGGGTAGGGTTTCTTTCCATGGCTGCGACTGGCGGTCACTTTCTTAGATTTAATAAGACAGAAAGCAAAAAAAAGAAAGGCAGAAAGAATAGGCTTACATGAAGAGAGAGGGAGGAGATATGGAATGATTTTGTGATGTATCTTTACAGATACGGGGGAGAAAAACAACAGCAAAAAGGATGATTACCCGAAAGAAAAGGAAGTCCACCTCAGCCATACTTCCAGGTCACTTCTTATGTATGAGGTAAGCACTGAGCTGCCTCAGCCAATACCAGGGATTTGGGATATATAACTAAAAGAAAGCAGATAATAAAAAAAATAAATTGGGGTTTTCACTTCCCAATCAAAGGCTAAAAAGTTTATCAAAAGACTCAGCTTGAATTTAAGAAATAGCTAAGAAACAATATACCAAGTTGCCAACATCCCACATGGCCAGAGAAAGAGTGTTTTTTGGGAGAACCAAAATGCCAAAAAAAAAAAAAAAGCATGACAAGGAGAGGCAATCTCGTGGTGTTAATGTCAGAATCAAACAAATAACACAATCTGAAAAGGTTGAAAGAAAGAAAGAAAGAAAGAGGCTGCAGCAGCAGTCATAATTGTAGAAAAAGGAAATAAAAAAGGATCAAGTTTTTCCTTTAGGCTATAACTACCAGACTTTGTATCAAATATTATGTTCCAGTATAAGGAACAAGAAACACTAATTCCAACAATATTTCGTTGCTTCCACTTCTGCTGCTGCCTTTTCAGGCTTCTACCACACCCACACACACACACGAACAATAACAAATTCAGTAGACGGCTGGAAAGGAATAGAACGTGATTAGAGAGAATATCTATTTGCAGTTGGATCTTGAAAAGTGAGAAAAAAGGGGCTCGCTCATCAATAACTAAACAAGAAGATTACTATTCCTCGATTTATCTTCCAACTTCTGCAATAACTAAATAGATTACTCAACCTTATTGTGAAAATGTTAGGTCTAAAAGTACTTACCATATACCAACCCAGCCGTTGATCATGTGAATGTCATATTATATATATATTTGTATAAAAGAAGGTTTAACCACAAAAAAGTTTGAATTCAAATTTACTAAATATTAATTTTTAAAAATATTTACATAAATCAAGGATCAATTGAATAAAGTCTCAAGTTCACTCATAAATGATTTAGAGGTAACAAGAACATATTCAAACGAGAAATGGAAAACTGAAGTACCCGTCCTGTACCATTAAGCAATGCCCCAAAATCTGAAGAAACTTGTAATCTACATTGCCCTTATTTAATGACATTGCGCATGCTTCCTATAACATATAGGATTCTAACTAGCTGTGTTGACAACAATATTATTTTTAATTTCTTTTCTCTTCAATATTAAATTTTCATTGTATCTCCATTTCAGCTTTAGAATTCTACTGTGGTTTCTCTACCGCTGAAAGATTTATATCCAGGAGTTTTTTTTTTTTTTTTGGTGAAATAAGCCTTGTTCTAAGCATGCACGTATTGGATCGACCATAAAATCAAAACTGAAACTCGAAGGATGAACAGGTTAGTTTGGTTCAAAAACCGCTCATTCAGGACTGAGAAACTTTTTTTTTTTTGGTTTGCCAAAGCTGCTTCTTTGCTGCACATGGAAGCTAGTCATAAGATGAATTCAATTTCCAAGACTGTACTTGCTAGACCTAGACATACTCTTAACATCATTTTCATTTCATACACAAACTGAGCGGTCAGCCAAAGTTCTTGAGCTCCAATCCAAGTACAACATTGAGATGCAAAATCCCTGAAATTCTTAAAGAAAAGCGTAATCAAAGTTCTATAAGGAATAAGGAAACACTAATGGAAGATTGCGATATCAGTAAGGAATAAAAGATTGACTGTAAACAAAAAAAAAAAAAAAAAAGAGAGAGAGAGAGAGAGAGAGTATACAAGTACTTTGCTTAGTGGGTGATTCTCTTGTGATGAATGAATACCAGAGAAAGCATTGTTTCTTGAAATTCATTGACATAAGTGGAAGTAGTGCAAGATTATCATGTACTCTGGTTTCAGGGCCTAGTAAAAGGAGGACCATATTTCCATCATAAGAAGAACGACCATGAACTCTAAAGCACACAAAACACAAATATTAAATGGTCAGTTATTTAAATTAATTACAGTCAGCGAACACATTTTCAGTTGGATTATGTAGTTACTATAATTTGCGTGGTCGCTACTTAAATCTTATTCATCGTTCATTCAGAAAACTCTCTTCATTCATTCTTTCTTTTCCCATCCAATGTATCTTTTGGCGCCTTGTATATAAACATTTACATATATGTTTATGTCCTATTAATGAAATGTAAAAATTTTACTAATAAAATTAAATAAATGACACATGTACATTAAAATATATTTAAAAAAATAAAAAAATAATAAATAGAACATATATTATTTATCTAAATCTGTTTGTGGAGTTTTTATATTTCACTTATGGAATAATAGTCCATCTCTGATTTCTGTCTCTCTCTCATGCATCAAGGCTACTTAATCTTCATTCATTTCTCGTCATTCCTTTTGATCCAAGTAATTCCATTGATATCCTCCGTTTTTATGCCTCTTTTCTCACTTCCGTTTTTATGAACATCTCTCTGTCAACTTCAGTCCTTCACTCTCAGATATTTCTCTGATATCCTATCTTCATCCCTCCATCCATGTGCCCCCACTCTCTCCTTTTATATCTAATTGCATTCCATGCACTTTCACCTACATTAACTTATCTCGCTTTCTAAATCTCTCTCCTCTCAATCAAACATTGGTAGCTTTATTTGCTTCTCTTTGTTTTCTTCTTGTTTTCAATTCATCATGGAACCCCAACAGCAGCAAAACCAACAACATCCAAATGAAGATGGTAGCAGCAGTGGCAAAGGAAGCTTTCTGTGCAGGCAAAGTAATACACGGTGGACTCCCACCACTGACCAGATTAGAATATTGAAGGACCTTTACTATAACAATGGAGTTAGGTCCCCAAGTGCAGATCAGATTCAAAGGATCTCTGCTAGGCTTAGACAGTACGGAAAAATCGAAGGCAAGAATGTCTTTTATTGGTTTCAGAACCACAAGGCTCGTGAGAGGCAGAAGAAAAGGTTCACCGCTAGTGATATCCCCATGCAAAGGCCTAATGTTACAAATGGTGGCTGGAAACCTGATGATTCCCTCCATAATAACAAGTTTTCCAACATAAGTCCTGGTTGATATATATATATATATATATATATATTATTTTCCCTTCCTTTTCTATTTCTAGAACCTTTACTTCGTATCATCGTTTAATTTTTTTTTCTTTTGTTGTGGCTGTCTCTTAGTTTTTGAAGGTATAGATATGGAGGTTTTAATTAACTCTTTATTTGCAATGGACTTTCGTGATTTTTAGCAGGTTATGTTCCTTCATCTCCTTCTTCAACTGGTGTGCTTACTGCTGGGCAAATAGGAAATTATGGCTATGGATCTATGACCATGGAGAGAAGTTTTAGGGTAAGTGATGATAAAAAAAAAGCTTTGGAAAGACAGTAGACCTACGTTGAAGCTTATTTTATCCACAAAATGCTGACAAGTTTTAAAATACTGTTGAAACCGTAAGAGCCAGGAAGTTAACTATCTTGCATCGGAATTCAACACTTGTTGCAATACATCTGGAGTAAAATGAGAAAGAAAAAAAAGAGAGACATATTACTGGATAATGTTAATCCATGATGATCCCTAGAACATCTATAAAAGGCCAGATATGAAAATTTTTTGCTTGAGGTAAAACAATTTTCCCCTTTCAAGCCTAATTTAGAATGGGGATATTCCATACAACACAGTTCTCTCGCTCTTAGTAAAGGATGAACACGATAGAATATTTGTAATTCTTAAAAGTCCCTTTCTGACTCTCAGCTACCCTAATTTTTTTTTTCTCTTAAACCAGGATTGCTCAATATCAGCATGTGGTAGCAGCAGTAGTGCAAGCCAATCTTTAAGCCACAACTTAGGGTGGGTTGGCATCAATCCTGCATATTCTTCATCTTATGCTTTCTTTGGTAAGAAAAAATTCATTGGTGGAACCCTCGAAGAGCAACAAGAAGATGAAGAAGAAGAAGAACCTGCTGTTGCTCCACATATTGAAACCCTTCATCTCTTCCCCATGCACGGCGAAGACATTAATGCTTTTTGCAGCAATATTAAGCCCAAATCAGACAGCTGCCACTCTGGCTGGTACAGGTCTGACGATGGCTCACTTGAGCTCAGCCTCAACTCCTACACAGGCAGATCACAGGATTCTATCTGATGATGAATAGTATATTCCCCTTTGTATGTGTCATCCTTGTATTTGATTAATCATGTTAGTATGATGTCTACTTTTTCTCAATTAGCTATATATTATGGCTTTAAGCCGCTGTAAACTGCATGTTTGTCCCTTGTTTTTTATGTGCTAAGTTGTCCAGAACTCGACATGTGTCATGGCAAAGAACTTAATTAACGATTAAGCATCTTTTTTTTTTTTTTGGTATTCTTGCCAAGAATATTTTTATGGTAATGATAAACTAACATAAAGAAGGATTAAGAAAAGAAGATATGGATTATGATGCTTAGTTTAGGAAATCTAGTGATCTTGTTAGTGAACTTAAAGCTTACGAAACATTGGTTTTACCGAGAGAGGAACATTACCTTCCTATGCAAATTGTAAGGAGATAGTTTCCTGTCAGCTTCACTGACTTAATGACAGTATTAATGATGCAGTCATTTTCAAGCACAAGTGACATAAGGCCTGAAGATGTTTGAACAATCAATTCCAAAAAAAAAAGGAAAAAGAAATTGAACAATTTCTCTCAAGCCCAGGGGCTTAAACAGCAAGTGGGTAAGGTGTTTTCACGACAGATATTTAAGGTGGTGAACCCTAAGGGGCGACGAGTCTAAGGACTAAGGAGTTTGAGTTTTATATATATATATATATATATATATATGTATGTATGTATATTTCAGTTGTTTTTTTATTGGAAATGGCTGATGGTTCTGTCAAGTTTACATGAGAAGACTGGAAAATTAAGATTTGCGATAGGCAAATATAAGATACCAAGGAAATGAATGCGAAGCGAAGGGCAACGGCAAGGGAAAAGGAAAAGGCATATCATGAAATTAAAAGATGATGAAAAGTAAGAACATTTAGTGGTATCTTCCTGCTGCTGCAGCCGTTATGATGAAAGAAGGGCTGGGGGTATATATTTTGAAGTTTGAACTAACATCGAAAACATCCCAAATCATTGCATCGATCTACTGGCAGGCCAGCCACAGCCTCCATGGAAGCGCCAGCTTACCAATGTCGTAAATGATATATCCATCGTGAAATAATCACAGTCGCAATAAATGTGCTAGATCAAAAAATTTAAATCTATGCATTTTGCAGGACAGATTTATCTTACCATGTATATATAAATGGAGTAAATATAAGCCAAGGCCGTTGAGAGGCATGGCGCGTGATGTGATTTTTGTATGTTAAAGAGCAAATGTGATGATGCAAGCAAATATAAAAGCCTGGTGTGAACACGAACAGCATTATATATATATATATATGTATATATAATTGATTAAATTGATGAAAAAAAGGTCCCTATCAACAAGATTTTGGGTGGATGCGTTACCTTTATTTGGTTTGACATATTTTTCACACTTTTATGGCGAGGGATGAGCCCCAATGTCTTTTGGGGCATTCAAGTTGATGTTTAGCCATAATAGATAAAGAAAGATGACGAAGAGTGAAGATATATCAACTATAGACAATGCTTCTGATCCGAGCAATCCTTCAGGTTCATACATATTTAAAGATTTAGTTGTAGATCCAACAAGATTTTTAGAAAGCTTTTTCAGACTCCGAGCACGTAATGTCCCTTACCAGTATAACTGATACATGACTAGCTAGCACGCACACCTTGCAGCCTCTTTTCGTAAGAAATGGTCCAAATTAATTAATGGCCCCATTTTCTAGCTTGTTTTCTCACCAATTTTGGTAGAAAATGCTCTGATTCAGGTTCTTTTCCCCCAAAGGGTTCGTTCCATGTGTTTCTTACGCAATAAAAACTGCTTTGTATTCATATCTATTTATATACTTTTCTATGTCAATTACATCATGCATTTCCTTTCTGTAATAACCCCGCAGTCAGGTAGACTTCCATGTTTAATAAAGTAGCTCGCTAAACAATGAAAGATAACAATAAACTACAGCAAACCTATTGCTAAACTTCAAGGATTTATATGATAAGCAGGTTGATAGACAAGACGCAGATCATTAACGTGGACTAACTAAGCTACCTAGCAAATACCAATAATATTCGTTTTTTCTTTATTACAAAAGTAATAGGAAATGATACACCTAATAGCTGCCAATATACTGAAATAATGCAAATAATCACCCCAAAAAAAATATATTCAACTGCTCTACATGGTTTTAATCTATTGCACAATTCATAATACAGCTCACAACAATCAGAAGGCTGTAAAGTAAGGAACATCATAACAGGTTAAAATATATAACTAAATTACAACCTATTCTCATCCTTATATTTTTTTTCCAGTGCAGCAAGAGAATGCAAGACAGAAAGCCCCAGAGCATCTACAACCTAGCTCTCGGCAAATAGTTTCACGGATTAGTGAAACTAACTTGTATAGAGAGAGCTCAGTGTCCCAGACAGTTCATCAGTTAAATAAATGTCTCTGTCCAGTCAATCTTTTAACAGATGTACGAGACTGAAGCGATAGAGATAGGAACAATCGCACCAAATCATCTATCAGTTCAAGTGATGAACCTTACAAAAAATGCTTCACGTTATAAGTGTGGAGCAACCGAAGCCCTACATCCTTCCAACATATGCTGCCAATTTAGACAGATCTGGAATCCAAAATGACAGCCCAGTAGACCCAGTTACAAACATAAGACTCCCAGGAGCCCACTTAATGACAGGAGGCTCAGTATCAGCGGCTATCCAATTCCAATATATTACAGAAGGTTCACTATTCGTCACCCAACTTGCAACCTCAAAAGAGCAAAGAACAAATATTAGATAGAATATGACCACGTAAAGAAGTTAGATTTTGAAGGGAAGAAACATTTTGAAGCGGATGAAATATATACTAAACTGAAAAGAAAATAACATGTGAAATTACAACTCTAATCCTCAGCAATTTTACTTTATCTTATGTGGATTCCTTTAGTATACTTACCAGTCAAATCATATGAAGCTGGGTGCAGGCAAAGAATAGACCTGAAAGCACCACATTCTAGGGGTCAACAACATTTAACATTGCTTATTCCTTACCGTGCCTTAAGATATCATCTTGATGTTGAATGTTTTCCTTTTCTGGTTTTCGTTGGGGGTTGGAGGGAAAGCTGAGATTAATGAATCTTCGACGAAAATAATATTACACAAAAGGGAAAGCATTATTTGTCTTATGACTATACCAGAGAAAATGCTTTGATACCATTTAAATATTGACATAATCTTTCAAATTGAATGGAACTCCAAAGAAAAACCCGAAAGTGATGAGGAAAATGTGCCCACAACTAAACTGAAATACCAGGTTAAGTAAATAATAAAATTACAGAGACAGATAAAGAGACAGATGTTGACTGAGGACAAACAAATCATACTTCTTTCCCACTCCTTACATTCCAAGCATATGCACGATCATCGCCTGGACCTGCAAGTGTGAAACTATGAAACTTAGATATTTCCACAGAATCATTGCTCTCTCCTCCAAAACTAAAAGAACACGATAAGAATATATAACATACAAAAATTCAAAAAAACGAAGATGGTAATAGAATATTTTAAGTTGCTACACCTGATGAATATATGGTTTTTGAATATAAATTGTTCGATATTTGGATACTGATACCTGCTATGACAAACAGTCCTTCCGGGCTGAAAGATGCCTCCAATGTGCAATTGCTAGAATCTGGCATCACATTGTATGGATAACTAAAAACAACGATAACAGAAAATGAACATCAACAAGTGTTTTTATTAGTTGGGCTGTAAGCCAGGGGTCCTCTTGTTACTAGGGAGCTTACTCAGAAGGACTGTGCGCCATTAATTGGAAAAGTTGCAGCGAGAATCAATGGTGGGGCTGCTAAAAACTTATCCTACGCAGGAAGATTGCAATTGGTTCAATCTGTGTTGTTTAATCTTCATAATTACTGGTGCAGGCACTTTATTCTCCCAAATCAATGCATTAGGAAGTTGAATCAGATTTATACCAGCTTCCCGCGGAAGGGGAGAGAGGGTCGTGCTAAAGAGGCAAAAGTCAGCTTGAAAAAGGTTTGTTTGCCCAAGTCAGAAGGGGGTTTGGGCATTAAGAACACTTTATCATGGACCCAAGCGTGTATTTTAAGAAATCTTTGGTCAATCTTGATCAATGCAGGGTCACTTTGGATTGCATGGATCCAGACTTATGTGCTCAAGGGTAGGGATGTTTGGCAAATCTCTAGCCCTAATGGAAGTAGCTAGAATTGGGGAAAGATTATGCCGCTAAGGACCAGAGCTTTAAGGTTTTCAGGAGGAGGTAGTACTTCGCTTTTCCCTGGCAATTGCTATTCAATAGCTGCTGTTTGGAATGCTATCAGGCCAAGAGCTGATAGAGTGTTACGGCAGAAGTTGGTATAGTTCAAGTTTAGCGTACTTAGACATTCTTTTATATCCTAGATAGCAATCCTCAGTAGGATGCCAACCAAGGATAAACTTACTTCCTGGGGTCTGATTGATAATGAAGAATGCTTACTCTGTAAGCAGGAGAAAGAATCAAGGGATCATCTATTTTTCTCTTGTAGAGGCAATGCATTGATCACAATCATTCCACGCATTCCTTGGAATTCATTGATATAACAATCTTATCTCATATCGAGAATCTCTTAGGATCTGCTATGATTTATATATAGAGGCCTATACTTATACTTGTGAGGTCCTTTTGGGACAAAATGTGAAATGCAATGGGTCCTAACGGACATACCTCACAAGTTGAGTACGGATTTTCACAATTCATTTATCTTGTTTAGAGAAAAAGGATTGGAAGACTGTATTGCCACATAGAGTTTCAAGAGCGGCGGCTACTATAGCCAGCCAGATTGGAGAAGAAAAAGGATTGGAAGACTGTATTGCCGCATAGAGTTTCAAGAGGGGCAGCTACTATAGCCAGATTGGAGAATTGGTAGCCATGAGACTGCATGATCTTAGGAAAGTCAAGGTTGATTCTGTAAATTTAGATTTAAGCAAAGCATGGGGACTTAACTCTGCTATTTTTGACTAAGGACTGATGTAATGTAAATGTTAGTAGGTATGCTGCATGCTGCAGCAACTTATTGTTACAGCTTTGCTGCTGTTTTACTTGTAGCAGCTGTGCCGCTTCTTGGATAAATAGAAGAATGCTAGTTATCCAAAAAAGAACATCAATAAATGTGTAATATATGGACCACTTAGTATGATCTTAATAAATTAACTGAAAATTTTGCATAAAAGATGTTATGTGTTTATTTAACTCATAAGTGAGCCACGAAATGAATCAAGCACGTGAATATGTCCATTCATGGTTGTCAAAAGAATGAGTCGTCCATCGTTGCTGAACTTTACAACATTAGCACTGGAAACATCTCTCCCAACAGAAAAGATTTCGAAAAAGGGCCCTAAACAGGTTCAAAGTTCACATTTCATCGCACGCCTTTTCTTCCAAAAGAAACAAAGAGAACATCAATGGAAAAGATAAACCCCTAAGGTTATCCTATACGAATTGTGAACCTTTTCATACTTGCGAGCATCAAACATTCTGATGTATCCTCCAAAGGCAATAGCAAGGACTAATCCTGGATCATCATAAGCTATGGCAGGTATGCCTTGCACTCGCAAAAGGCCCTAGAATACAGAATATATAGAAAGTTCAGATGAAGAAAAGCATATCTTAATATCAATCAAAACATGCCACTCAACTTACATTTCTCTGCTCGTTAATCCCACAGTAGAACAGTTCGATCAAGAGAACCAGAGATGAAAGATTCATTGCGTGAGAATAGGCCAAGTGAAGCAACTCTAAAAAGGAATACATACAATTACAAATATCATTAAATCAAATCCTCATTACACATATTTTTTTGGTGTCCAAGCACTTTAATTGGTATCGGAAAGCAAATCTATCATGGTGAACCTTAAAATAGCGCAGGTACTTATAATCGTGCAATGACAGAAGTAGCAATGACTCTAAAGCAAAGAAACTCCACCCATCAATTGAAAAACTAAAATAACACCGACAAAAGCACATCAGATAGTTGCAGGATAACATACCGTCCCAACCATTCTTTGAAGAGTAAATAACTGTCGTAGGATGCGAAACAAAGCAAACTAGATCAACCCCATACTTTTTGTTAATAACTTTTTTCAGACATCTGGAAAAAAAATCAATTAAAATAAAAATTAATCGAGTTTTAGGGGTTTAAGGACTAGGATTGTGATAAATCAACCAAAGAACATCCATTTTCAAATTAATCAAGCTTGAGAAACCAGCAAATTATTGCTTACATGGCACTGAAAACATCATAAAGGCGGATAGATTCACCTTCACTAGCAGTTACTAAACAAATCTATGTTCTGTGAAAATCCATTGAACCGATTCTACTGCTCTGTGAACAATAATTGAAGAAAAAAGAAATTCATTCTTTAGCTAATAAAGTAAAAATTGTAAAACCATGCCGATTTCCATGCTTCGAAGGATTTCTTCAGTGAGTTCTTCTCTCTCGGATAGCGGCCGTAAACAAGCCATTGTTTATATATATATAAATATATATATATATATATATAGGTTACGTATGTATATATCCTCTCATAAAAGAGTTATAGTAATGATAACTGAAGAGTGCCATTTTTACATTTTAGTACTCAAATACCGAAAATAATTAAGGTAGAGCCAAAAACATGAGATTAGATTCTTGGTTAATGTTTTTGTAACAGTTTACTTGTTTGGGAATCAGTCTTTTTCCAGATATAAACCTGGAGTGTCCAGGTTTTGTATAGCTCTCATGATTGAATGTATGGACCTGACAAAAAACAAAAAAAAAAAGGAAGAAAAGAGAATTCAACATCTGGTCTGGGGGCATTTCTGGGACATAGATCTAACAAATCTCCTGATTTCTAGATGTGGGACTTTGATGACATCAATAAATTCAAACCATCAATAGAAAAACACAGATGGAAATTTAAGAGCAGAGGCAAGTGTAAACTTCCGCATATACACATATACATTATATATATGTATGTATGTAATGTATACAATTACATATAAACTGAAACAAGGTCAAAAATATGACTCTACAACCCCTTGTAAATTTCATGCAGTTATAATTTACAAATCTATATCTCACGCTCTCCACTGATTATACATTAACCAAATCTTCAAACTGAAACAACAAGTTTAATATAAAAACAAACGTACTCACATATAAATCATGAAAATGCTTAAATCTTTTATCAAATAACTGGAACCGGCATGACCAATTCACTAGTAGCATCCATATTTGAACTACTAGCACTGGACGCCTTTTTCTTGATGAATTCGATGCAATCTGTGACAGCTTCGCTATGGTGAGCGTCAGCTGGCCGGTAATATTTTCGTGGGGTGGCAGATGAACTAGTGTGGGAATGTGAGGCCTTCGTGAGAGCCGATAACATTATCAGACGAAAAACTGCTTCTCGGAATCGTTCTAGCAGAGTCATTGGTGATAGACGTTTGTTTTTGTTGTTTCTTTTGAACCTCGGCATGCATAGACTACCGCTCCTCCTTTTCTTGGGGCTGCCTCTGGTTTTTTTCTCCATGTGGTCTACTCGTTTGCCTTTGATAAAAGAGGGCCAGCCTATATAGGAAAATCTTATGCGTCTTACGATTTTTATATGCATGTTTTTTGTTCCGTAGCTTTAGCTTTTAGCTTACCAAAGTAAACAAATATGTATCACTTGATAAACTAATTTAGAGAGTTAACTTCCAATGGCTATAAAGGTTGAAAAGACAAGCATTATCGGGTTTTTCCTGTGGGACCTGGAGACCTTAATCCTTAATCATAGAGTGCCGGAAATTTTGCTGGAAAATGCTGGGAATCAGTTGGTTAAGTCAGCACTAATCACAATAGACCATTACGCAAAAGCAGATTTTGATATTGTATTTTGTCTTCTAATGTTTCATGACAACTACTTTAAGGCTCACATGGCTACATGTGCATTCGTCCATGGCTCATCAGAACTTTATTAAATTCAATTCAGCCCACTTACCGACCATCAAAGAATCCTTTTGTTTTTAGCCCCTTTGAATAAGACATGAAAATTGTTCATTTAGTTTTGCACAGTTCTCTGTTTCAAATCAACACAAACAGATACTGAAACAAAGGGCTTGTGATAAAGTAAGGAGCTTGTTAGCGATGATTCGTTAGGGGAAGGGAATCCTTCTCAGCCATGCTTTGAATTGAATTTGCTGTCCCGTCTGTCTGTTTATGTTAGCAAGATTTGTAACCATTGAGGGGACTTGTTGGATTGACTTTTGTCAACTATAATTTTAATGCATCGCCATTTCTGATATCAATCACATCATCATTCCCTTGAGTTTTTCACTTTACTGTACTAATAATTTCCTCAAATAATTTGGAGTTTTAATAACTTAAAAGAGACGTGTAAATATAACCATCCATGAACATTAATCACAATCAAATTTATATATGTAATACTAATCTAATCTATTTCATATTTTGCTTAACTTCTGAACAATTTGGAAGAAAGAATTCGAACCTTTGAATAGAGAATCATGCACCAAAATCAAATGCTGCTGGGGTGCATGATCTATTATTATTATTACACAAGCTCCAATTATTTTGGTGGCAACTCCAAAACAATATTGATTACCTTCTCTTAAACCATGACAAAGAAAAATATTGAATGCTTTACTAATAATGCCTTTGGACTGGTGCTCATTTGCCTTTAGGGATTAATGATCATCTTCTTGGAAAATAGCCATCCAAGTCTGGAGATTAATGACTTCCTTCTAAGTTTCTTAACCGAGGTTGGTCTTTCCACCATTTCTTCTCTGTTGACAACAACTACGGCTAATGAAGGAGGACTGGCACATTTCGCAAATCTTTTCTTTTGGGACTCCTCTAGCTCTTCATTTCGTGTCATGATGCCTATTTTGTTTGCGTTTTCAATGAACTTCGAGCCTTCTATATCAGGATCAAACCGTTGATTCTTGAACTCTCTTGCCTTGAGCTGTTCTAGCTCCTTTTTGGTTTGTTCAAGCTCTCCCCTCGGCGTTTTTATTTGATATGACATCAAGTTACCTTCTTCTTTGGCCTCTTGCAGGCTTCGCTTTGTCTCTTCTACCTCAGCTGTTAGGACTGCAATCTCTGATTGACTCCGCCCACTTTCTCCAGCATGAGCTTTCATCTAAAACATAAAATCCAACATTTTTCGCTTTATTACTAGCAATTATATATGTATTCTTTTTATACTATAGTAAACTTACTCAACATTGTCATTTTTGAAGTTTTCAAATGGACAAAATGACCAATAAATTGTGGGTCCTATATGTTAGATGGTCGGTCTATTGGGTGTTACAGTCTTAAATCAATGAAACTTGAGGGTTAGGGCAGATGAATATGGTCCCCAAGTTGGACGCTTCATCCATACATATTCATAATTACAAAATAAGCCCTCAGACCTCCCTACTTCCGGATTCCAATTGCTTGACTTAAACACTGCTCGCTCTAAACTACTTCTTTGCACTAAGATATATCTACGTTGTTATCAGAATCTCATTTTTTTTTTAAAGTATCTCTCCCTGACATATTATATGATTCTTTAAATATATATAAAAAATTAAATAGAATTAAGGATACCGGGTCACATATATACCTATATTTAATACTTGCCTTCGAATTTAAGTAACATATAGAGAAAAACTATACTTCCATTACCATTTCCATATTAAATTAAAGGGCAAGAACTCCTTCATTGGTTTCTTTTCTAAGAGTAAAATTTAGTAATCAGAATGCCGCAGAGCTTATAAAATTTGTTCATACGACCTTAGCAGAAAAATATGAACAAAATTCAAGCATAGCTAAAGAGAAAAACCTGTTTGAGCTTGTTGCCATAAATTTGTCCAACCAGAACTTTTTCTCCAAATAACATGACTGCCTCTTTAACAGACCGAAAAGGTTGTCGGGTATCAATCTCCGCCCGTCCAGTTAGAATGGCGCCGCCGTCCTCCCTTTCCATGGGTTGGCTAGTACTTTCGAAAGCCGTTTCGTGTCAACTCCAGCAATCCAGAAGCAGATAGATAGATAGATAGATAGATAGATAGATAGAAGTAGAAGGTGGAAAGTGAATGGATGAAAGAATGAATTCTGAGGTGGTGACAAGGATCTCCTTCTCAGTACCAAGCTATTAGAACAAGAGAGAGATGAAAGCGAAAGATAAAGAACTAAAGCCAAAGGTCGTTAGTAGTGGAGGAGTTTGATAATATTAATTACCTAGCTAGCTTAACTAAGAGGAAGCAAATAAAAATTATTATGATTATTGGGGTTAGTTTCTTGGCGTCCACTTCACTGGAATTTTGTTAATTGAAGTTGACAATTAAGGGGTCGTTGGGATGAAGATCCTCCCTCAATCCATGTTTTTCTTTGTTTCTTTAGTTCCAATGTGAAACTGTAACCACTTCTCCGTGGCCCTGCCTTCACCAGCACCCATAATAGCCTCTTTTAGCCATTAGTGGACCATGATTTTTGTCACAAATTACACGATGAAAAAGATAGATTTTATACATGATGCAGATAAGTAATACATAAGTATATCACATGATATCGCGTGATTTAGTGATAGAACATAAAATATGTAGTACCTTAAATATAAACTAAAATAAATATATAAATAATATACATAATTGGATGGAAAGAAGTATGAAAACGAGAGTGGATCACAATTGCAGTAGCCCAATAAAATTGGGTCATAGGCAAGGCAGGTAGTAAAAGACATTTTGGGGCAAAAAATACAACTTTAAAAACCTGGTTTGGTTAGACGTGGGGTGAAAAGATGTTGGGTGTAGGTCGAAATCTTGAAGCCCAAAAATCTGTCCCTTACGTCGGACCCCCGGCACCCAGCAAAATTAACCATATCTTCGACTAGACAGACTCTTTAGTTAACATGAGAACTAGATTGCAGCTTCTGAGATATATTATCCAGAATTTTAAACTTCTGCTGTGCACGATATAACAAATAATCGCTCAAATATCTAGTAATATAATTAATAAACTTCAGCTTTGCGGTGATGCGTTTCTCAACATCGATCTTAGGTTCTCATTTAGGTAACATTCTCCACATACAATTTCATCATGGTGTATATATAATATTAAAAAAGGAAAAGCAATGAAGTATTTAGGTACATGGACGGAAATTTAATTACATTAGTATTATTATTATATTGTAAAGTTGAGAAATTTTCTTTTCCACGTGAAACTTGGCCATTAACATTTAAGAGTAGCACGAAAGTTTGCTTCCATTCCATTAAATTCAAACCTACCTAAAGCTAAGGCATGCAGTACATGTGTATCATTCTTACCTTGTTCATAACAATAACATGCACAATAACTATCGTATATGTTGTGGAAATTATAGCTTATTTTTATTCGTCTAGGGCTATGCCCACTTCTTCGTAGTTTTAGAATTTTCTCACTTTTTAGAAAAAAGTTAAAGAGTTTGAATCCTTTTTTCCTAATAAAATATAATATAATATAAGGTTTAGTTGTAGGAGTAGGTAGAGAATCGGCGTGCAATGGCTGGTGCATATGATTTTACCAAAATTAAATAATTAATTACAGAACAAATTGTTAAACATAAATTAGACTTTATGTTTATGTTTTAAAAAAAAAACCCTAACAATTTAATCTGTTCACTTCTTTCGTTTGTACATATTATATCCTACGCGCCTCAATTAGTATATTAATTCCTATCATAAAGGAAAAGCTAGCTGGAGCCTGAAGCGTTTCCGTGCTGATAATTTAGAGAAACGTTCTATATTATAATATTATATATATATATATATATAAATATATTTTCTTTTTGGTAATGAAATTGTTTTTATAGTTAGATAGCCCTTTATAGTTTCCCACAGGGTAGGCAATGACTAAAAGTCTTTTATCTTTTTTTTTTGGTGGTTTTATGATTTCGACACGATCAGTATTTCGTCATGAATAAAGACGAGTCAATGTTTTACTAATCTGGATCCTGATCAATGGCAGTCAAGATGATTTAGGGTAAACAAATTTTTTATTAAAATAAGTTTTCGTGATAGAGAAGTTGGCTCCTTAATTGGAGAATACTAGGTTATGCGTGACCTGACTGGTATTCCACGTTTCCATTGCAATCAATGTATCAACAAGCTGAGTTTTGCTTACTCAAACGACTAACAAAAAAACAAAGGTTTTTTCTTGCCGCTTTTTGACTTTTTGTATTATTTATATATGTTTTATTCTTTCATAACTATTAAAGTTTGAATTTTGTATTTGATTAAAAA
>JBBYHK010000002.1:9111958-9125390 GCA_038382065.1 Adansonia grandidieri
CACACACACACACACACACACACACATATATATATATAAACTAATTTAAATATAAGTTGATGGGTCTTACTCGACTGCTTCAGTTGATGAGTTTGATTTGAGGGGTTTTTGGGTTGACGGTTTTGGCTCGAGAAGTTCAATTCATGGATTCGGCTAGTTGGGTTTGGTTCATAGGATTGGTTTTAGGGAATCGGTTTATGGGTTTGGTTTGAAGGATTTAAGTTTATGAGTTGGGTATAAAGGTTTGATTTATGGGTTTGGTTTATGGATTCAGTTTACGATTTAATTAAAGAGTTTGATTTATAAGTTTGGCTCAAAGGACTCACTTCGAGGGGTTTATTTCGTGGAATACGTTCGAGAGTTTTGTTCGATTCACTTGCTTTAGAAGACTAAAGCAAATAATTTCTTTCTTCTTTTTTTTTTTTTTTTAATTTTTATTTTTACTCGTTAATAATAAAACTAATTTTTGATTACAAAAATTAAAAATTAAGCACCTTAACAATTTTAAATGTATTATGTTTATTATATTATTATTTTTCCTTTAATTAATGCTTAGACCTTAACAAACATAGATAGATATAAATGACATTTATGCGGGCGATGCCGTTTATGCCCGCCACCCTCTATTTTTCATGTTCGTGTCCTCCGCATGTTCATATTTTGGTTTTCATAGAATAATGAAATAGATGACAAAATGTAGATTTTGAATTATTGATCGTCAGATTTTCCTATTCCTGTTTTGTCTTAATGCTAGCAGTAGCAATTAGTCGGTCACTAAAGCGGTGTTGGTCCACACACGATCGCACGGCTCTCATCAGATGAGATCGCGACCTCTCTTGCACATTTGTAGCCCACGTTACTTTGGCCTTTAATTGCTCCTCGGACAACGTTACGCTGGGTTTTTTTTTGGATTGCTATCTCATATTCAAAAGCATGATATCATCTTCATTGGGCAGACAATACCCAATTTAAGCAATAATATATACTGACATTTCAAATTTGAGTTTGCCATGTAAATTGATTCAGCAAAATTAAAGAGCATAATTTACATTACAGCTGATTAGTCTAATTAATTTAGCCAAATTGGAATTGAATTGAACAACAGTACTTCCATCTTCTAAAAATAGAGTAACTGACTGACCGACTGAGTGGATACGTTGCCGCCTATTAATGTTGTGGCTGGCCGGCCTGTCCGTCCCATCCCAGAGTGAGATTCCCTCATTAATGCCGCTGCTGCTTCTGGTTCGGGAATGCAGAGAGTATCACGGTCATGGCATGGGCGAATCTCTCTCTCCTGCTCATGGACCCAGGTGGGCAAGGGCACACCCCTTGAATTCTTGCTTGCTTGCTTCGCCCTCCATATAACTACAACACGACCACCCATGTGATCATCTTACAAGTACATTTTCACCCCCCCCTTCCTTTCCCTCCAAATATATTTTCTTAATTACATATGGTTTGGCCATTTGTGCTAAGTTAATTAAGAATTGGATCTCAGACACAATAAGCATATTTTACCAACTACGTACCTTTTATCCTGAATTGACGATCAATTCATCCTAGAATTGCTTTCTTAATTTCATCTTTATATATATATATATATATATATAATTTTGTTCCTCCTTAATTCCTACCAAACTAAATTATATACTGCTTGAATTAAATTTTTCATAAAAAAAAAATTAAAGATTGGTGTGGGATACATATATGACATATATCCTAAATTATTAAATATTTGATTACTGAAACAAAAAAAGTTGGAGAAGTGCATTGGCTTCATGGCTGAGAGAAAAAAAAAAAAAAAGGAAGGAAGAAAGAAAGGAAGAGAGAAAGATGCAGGCCGGATGGACGCAGGGAGAATAATGGATTTAAATGCAGTGGCCCAACTTTCAGTTTTGGCAGTAGCGGGTTTTAAATGCGCATATCTACACCCGCCACCCAACTGATGCTCATCTCACTCCCTTAAATCCATTCCCCCACCAACACATTCTTGCTTGCTTCTCCTCCCTTCAAACTTCTCTACTCCTAGCTAGATCTCTCTGTTGCTACCTCTTCTTTAACCCTTCTGCCAACTCCGATCCCAATATTCTTGAGTCTTTTTTCTTTTTACATTTGATCCTCAAACCAAACGATGCATGCATGGTTCTTCATTCCTTATTGTTTCTTTAGGGATAGCTAGGGATCCTTGTTGGGAACAAACTGCATCATGTAATAATGTAAGGCACAAAACAAAAGAGACCCACTTTTATGCTCCACAACTACATGAAATAGTAACTATGATATTGGCCTGGCTCACTCAGACGTACATGAATCAAAACATTACTTTCGCTCAAGTCTCGACTCAAGAGTGAGTAAAGCATTTTTGATTTTTTTTTTTATCTGATTGAGCCGCGCCAATATCTTAATACTCTTTCATAACTCCGAGCTTTCATACTTTTAAAAGCGAAAGAAAGTAAGATCGAGCTCAAAGGTTTGTTAACTCAATTTTGTGACGTGTCCTAGCTATTTTTGCCTTGGGTTTATTGGTTTACAAGAAGTTTATTAGTAGAGTACTTAATATTTATGCTCTCACCTCATGCATTGAGGGTTTTCTGGCTATATGCTTAATATTTATATTCTCACCTCCGTTGATTTGGTAGCATTATTAGGTTTTCTGGTACCCTATATGATTAATTCATCATTGGGCAAAACATGGTTTTTCCTTAATGGAGAAAGAGTTACAATTGTTTTCTTTCCAGGGTTTATTATGGCTGGCAGCTGGTATGGTTTGGAGGAAGTCTCATTAATCATGATTATGTGGTTCTAATTAAAATGGGTTGTTCTTGTTGGAACTTAGAAGAGGTTCGGAAACTAAGAAGAAAAATTCAAAGTCATGTCACCAATGGCCATAATTTCAACCCTTGATTTATTGCATGAAATAAAGCCTATGCACAGAGAGAGGGTGGGGCCGGGGGTCTCAAGCCGAGGTATACGTCCACAGGAACGACCATAACTGCAACTGCAACTGTCTTTCAATTAATATATTCACATAAATATGTAAATGAATGGAAACAACCACATGAGATCTGCAGGGTTTTTATTGTTTTGTCTATAAATATTTTAAGAAAAAAAGGATGGAAATTGCAGTTGCGGATACATAATCATTATTTCCTGGTTTTGGATCTTTCTTTTGTCTCTGATTTCATTATTTCCTGCATGGTTCTATATCTCATCATTATCCTTCTCATATATATCTTTATGTATATATCCATCTTGGGCAGCCAGGCTGAGGTTTGAGTTAGAAGATATTGCAGTTGATAGTGATTAAAGCACGGTTAAAGGTTTGGGCGTGGACGCAGGGAAAGTGCAACAGAAACAAGATTAAATTGTATTCGCATTGATATTTTAATTGGAGATGAACATTTAGATTGACAGCTTAATAACCTGAGGAAGGGAAAATCTTAGTGTTAATCGAAGACTATTTGCATACAGCAAGCAGATACAAATTTCTCATGGGTTAATAGTTTTCACATTTATGTTCTCATCTCTACGTATTAAATGATGCAGTCCCATCGGTTCAAAGTTCAAACTTAAAACTTATATATTTACCTCAATATTCTTCTCATTTTTCCAACTGCCTAAACTATAAAACCAAATGTGTGTGTGTATATATATATATATATATATATGTATATGATACTTATATATTGGTCATCACTCACCACTTTTATAATTGACTTTGCGCTATGTATGTGATTTGGGATTACCCAACAAAACATTTATAGAACAATGATAAGAAATGTTAATAATGCGGGCCAGGCCAGGCAGCTTATATTCCATTCCTTCATATATAAGATAAGAATTGTTAAAATGTATTTATATATATATATATATATTTTTTGGCAGTGTTTGTAAACGTCAACTCCAAACCATATTGCCAATCTAGCAAATCATATATGACACCATTAATTCTCGGGAGCTAGCATCGCCGTAAACCCTTTGGCCGCCTTTTTCTCGTTACTATCTAGCTGGCTAGCCTTTTTGAAAATCAGCGTAAACCTGTAGCTGTAGCAGGTCGTTGCTATGTACATCACGTTACCCGAATGAATCTTGGTACGTAAAGGCCTCTTCTTATCATCACCTGATATATGCCATGAAATATATGAATGATTAAACAATTAATTACGATGTCAAGATCATATATATATATATATATATATATATATATATATGAATGATAATCTGATAATTCTGAGGAGACCTATTAATTCGTTTAAATGCAGGGAGGAAAACTCAGTTTATCTGTTTTTCCTATGCACTGTAAGCAACACGTACGGAGCTAGCTTACACCAGACAACATTAACTTGCGGCTTTCTGAAGAGTTTTGTCTTTTATATATATATATATATATCCTTGGGATTTTGCATGCAGACAGATGAGTTAAGACATCAATTAAGTGTACATGAAAGTATTTCCTAACCTATCGAAGTTGGCCTTTAAAAATAGCACGCATATTATTTGGCCCCTAATCCTACAGATGGAGCAATCATATGACTGCTTTGTTGCTGAAATTTTAATTAATAAAGGGAGATTAATACCGTCCTTATCTTTGCCTATATATGTATCCCTCAATTAAGTTTTAAAATTTAATGGTCTGAGTCCGACTAATACCAATCTAGCATTACGTACAATGGATCGAGTTAGAGGATCTTCTGCTTCAGTGCTCTCTCTTTCTCTCTCTGCAAACTACGCCATGTATGCTGGCTGTGAATTCCTGCTGGAGCAAGCAGCGGCAAACGTTAATATAGCGGAGATATTGTTTAATTTGATTAAATTCCATTCCATCGGTTATGGCAGGCAGCGTTTAGCCTTCTCCTGGAGAGAGACTACTCACAGGAAGATATTATTAATTGTCTCAGTCTCAGACTAGGAGTGACTTCTTCACTTGCATGGCCTGGCCTGCTCATACCCTTTTCTTTGATTAATTAATTATTTAGCTTTTAGCAATGTTCTTACTAATTTCAACACCGAATCATGTTATCTCCTTTGATAACAATAATTATAATTACTGGTTGAATTTGTTATCGAGTCGATTGCCAATTAGCATTACACTTATTAGCAATACCTAGCACTAGAACTGCTTCTTTAGATAAAATTAAAATAAAATAAATAGAAAATAAATGAACAATTTAATAGGCATAGAGATCAGATGGATTACCTATGACTAATTAAGCTGCAATGTCAATAATATCATTCACCGAACGAAAAAAACCATTGGCTAAGGCCTTCAAAGTCGTGACCAGATCAGACCAACACAAACGGACATAATTACTGAAACACCCTTGATGGACTCGTGTAATTCGAGTTGTACGCCCAAGGACGTCTTCCGCCGTTAGAAATTGAAAACACAGTTAAGTAATCAAGCAGAAACATACATGACGGTAAGAGAAACGGAGACGTCTCCCGTCCTACGTCTAATTGTCCGCCTCTGTCACTGCCTACCCTTTGCCCTCGGATCCCATCCGTTCCCAATTTCCCTCGAAACTGAAAAATTCCAGTCTTTTCTTTCACATTCTTCGCCCACTCAATTTTTTTTTCGCCGTTTAATTAATTTTGAGCAAAGCATCTATCGAATCGAATCGATCTTCATCTTCTCTCATTCCAGATATTCAAAGGTACATATTTCCTAATCCTTTGTTTCAATCTCCATTCCGAGCTAATTGTTTTCTTTTCGGATCTTATGCATGCCCCCCCCTTTTTTTTTCCTTGAATTGCCATTGAAAATTGATTTCTTGGCTTACATGTCCTCCTAATTCAATCACATCTATTGAGATACTTTTTGTTTGCTTTAGCTTTCATGGTTTCTTCTTTCATGCTTTACGAATCCGTTAAGCGAAAATTTAGATTCTGAAGAGACCAACACTAAGTTTCTCATCTTAGATTCATCTTGATCAAAGAGCGAGCAATTAAGATCATTGCTTGAACGTTGGCTTTTTCCTCCATCATACATTCAACTTTATCTAGCTCTTTTAAAAAAAAAAAAAAAAGAAATTGTGCTGCTAGTTTGCTATCTGATCTGCTAGTTTGTAATTAATGGCTTCGATATTAGATTTTCATTTATAACCTTTAGATTGCAGCTGAAGTTAGTGGTGCTGTTGTTCCATAGATTGTGATAATGTCTGGGGAGGGAGGTGAGGTTACTCAAGCGCCTCAAGCTCCGGTAGATGATTCTTTGAAGGCTGAGAAGCAGTTATCTGAAGCAAACGGAAATCTTTCCACGGAAAATGGTGTGTTAGATGCCAACTTGAGTTCAGATGACACTCATGATAAGCTTTTACAGACGGTTACTGAACTCAAATTCGAGAATGAATTCTTAAAATCTCAGCTGGAGAGCTTTAAAAATTTTCAATCAGGACATGATGGTCCATCCCAACAAACTAATGTAAGCAGACAGGAAACTGGGTTATTGGCAGATGCAAAAGAACTACACGAAACAATAGAATCTTTGAGCAGAGAACTTAATGAAGAAAAACAAACAAGAGTTGCAGCAGAAAAGGCTTTAAAGCATCTTCGAGAGGTCTACTCAGAAGCAGATGCCAGAGCTCAAGAACTTTCTGGCAAGCTTGCTGAAGGTCAGAGAAGTCCATTATTAAATCTTTTACCTTAGTTAGTTTTTAAAATATTGAAAGAATTTGCTCTGGAAAATTGGCCTAATGTAAACTTGTAAGCTGACAACTTGTTTTTCTGAGAACATCTCAAATAAAAAGAGGAAAACTCTGTTTTTAGTGTAATACATGTCTTATTTCTGCTAACTCTGTTTTGACTCTTGAGTATATACCATTGATCATGGTGTAGCTCAACAAAAGCTGGATCAAGAAATAAAAGAGCGTGAGGAGAAGTACAATGACCTTGACTCAAAATTTAACCGGCTTCACAAGCGCGCGAAACAGCGCATTCAAGAGGTTCAGAAGGTGAATTTTGTCCCTTGATTGTTTTATTTAACTGCATCACTTCCTCATGTTGTTAAAATTTATATCAAGAAAAATAGAAAGGCGTCATGTTTGCCTGGGAACTAAGTTAGATTGTTGTTTGGAGATTGTTATTTTTAGGAAAAAGATGACCTCGAGGCCAAGCTTCGTGAAGTTAATGAAACACTTGAGCGAGCATCATCACAACAGTCAGGTCTGCAGCAAGAGCTTGAGCGGACACGCCAACAAGCAAATGAAGCATTGAAAGCAATGGATGCAGAGAGACAGCAATTAAGAAGTGCAAACAATAAGTATAATCATTATTGAACTAAATAATTCTAACCATGAAATTGAACCAAAAAAATGCACTTATCCTTCACTATGTATCTCAATGCCTTAACATTGACTGATAGAGCCTATAAGAGTTTTGTTCCTTATTGATAGTTTTCTTTATAATTCTGATGCCATTAATATCCAGACTCCGAGACAATATTGAGGAATTGCGCCGTTCAATGCAACCTAAAGAAGATGCACTTGAGGCATTGCAGCAGTCACTTTTAGAGAAAGAACAGGTACCATAGCTTTATGTGCATGCCAGTGAGGCTAATTCTCGCTTTATGATGTATATTTAATGTGTTTGGTTTTGAGCATGACTTCATGTGTTCCGGTATCAAGATGTATGTTTGTGTGCTTTTTGGAAGACTATCAAACCTCTAGTTCCTTTTTGTTTGTCTTTTCATTAATTTTCGAAGCATATCTTAGGTCTACAAAGGATTAAATAATTCTTCCTTACAGCTCAAAATTTGCTGTACCGCCAATTTGCTTATCAAGTACTTATTCTTGGTAACTTCATGTGTGAACCTCTAAAATCAAAACAGAGTTAACAGTAACATCAGTTCCTATGAGTGGCTTTATGTTTTGTTGCTTTGTCTTCCTAGTGTATTTACTGCTGAAATTCTTGATTGGATCTATCTTATACATGCTTAAATTTTAGATGTTGGAAGACTTGCGAGGACTACTGCAAGCTGCAGATGAAAAAAGGCAAGCTTCATTGGCTGAGTTAGCTGCTAAACATCAGAAGGTAAATTTGGCATTCAGATGTATAATGTGTTGATTGTGGTTCAGATGCTAGGAGACTTCTCTTCTTTCTGTTATACCTTGGAAGAATGATGCTTTAGTTTCACTGATGCCTCTCTCTTCTTCATCAGAGTATAGAGAGCTTGGAAGCGCAACTTGCTGATGCTTTATCCGATAGAACTAAGGCCACTGAAACAATTTCTTCCATGCAGGTGAGATTTATTGCTACTTCTAAGATGAAAGACAAGCAGCATTTTGCCCTAGTTGGACATTGAATACATTTCTCAAGTCCTTAGCTTAATTGTGTCACATCTAGTTTCTTTAAAATATGGTAGACTTAGCATCATGGACGCATACTTTTGCAGGTGCTAGTGGCAGAGAAAGAGTCCAAAATTGCTGAGATGGAGGCAGCTTCGACTGGCGAAGCTGCACGATTAAGAGCTGCTGTAGAATCTATTAAAGGAGAGCTTGCACACCTGAAACATGAGCATGTATAAATCAAACTCTTCAAATATGTAAATGCCATTGACGAGAACAATATTGTTATTTGGGTTAACATTTTTTTCTTATCATTAAAGAAACCATGTGATTTTTTCAGGAAAAGGAAAAGGAAAGCTGGGAAGCTGCCTCACTAGCATTCAAAACAAAACTTGAGGCCGCTGAGAGTAACTGCATTCGTGCTGAAATAGAAGCTGCTAAAATGAGAAGTATGAACATTTTAGAAAGAAACTTGTAATTTTAAATTTACTTACTTATCTGCCAAAAATGAGAATTTATTTTTTCGTGCTGGATAGGTCAGCTGGAACTAGAGGCATCTCTGCAGACCCAGATGCTAAGCACTAGAGAAGCGGATCTAGCAGCTGCAAAAGAAGAGGTATTCGGTTTTATCTGGAACTCATTCATTCAGTTAGGGTTTTTTTTCCCCTGCAATTTATATGTTGATTCTGCATGACCTGGAAAAGATGTTAATATTGTTTGTGGATGTAAATTTATTATTTTAACTGAATAGATGTGCTCGCAACATATAAATAAATAAGTAGCAGACCTTTATATGTTCTGCTTTTTGTGTTGCAGATTAGCCGCCTTGAAAAGGAATTTTCCTCTTATAAAATTCGTGCACATGCACTTCTCCAGAAGAAGGATGCGGAGCTAGCTGCAGCTAAAGACAATGAGCAAACAAAAGCACTTGAAGAAGCACTAAAAGTATGATATTGTAGTGTAAGATAATGGTAACTTTCTTATCCACATTTCATCTTTCTTTAAAGGATAAAAATGAAACACCATTTCTTTGGTTGCTGCAGGAGGTAGAAAGAGAAGTGTTGTTGGTATCTGAAGAAAGGGATAGGGCCCGTCAAGATCTTCAGGATGTTATATATAATCATGACAAAGAACTTGCAGAAAGGTAGCATTATAAGTTAACATCCATGATAATATGTACTGAACTTATGATCTCAAGGACACGAGTCAGGAAAGAAAAAAGGGATGCTAAAAATATATGTTGGATTTTAAGCTTTTACAAAGTCAGAACTTTATGTTCACCAGTTGTTGTTTGAATTCTATCCTGAAGTTTTCGCTCTGCTTTGTACTAGAGATGCAGCACTTGAAAATGCCAAACAGCAGATCAAAAGTTTAGAGATGAATCTTCATTCTGCTAATGCTCGCCACCAATCAGAGAAAGCATCATGGGAAATAGACCTTAAAAATTTGGAAGAAACTTGGCGATGTAATGTTTATATGCATCACAAATTTTCTTTCATTTTCTTTGTTTCTTGTCCTTTCTCCTCATATATGCTTCTGTATTGAACTTTGAATCAAGTTTTATTTATAATTCTTGATTTTGCAGACAGATGCGAAGCACTTGCTGCTGAAAATGAAGCATCCTCTGTTGAAAATATACAAAAAGAATTAGAGGAGACAAAACTACAGTATAAGCGGTTGAAGGTACCTACAAATTAGTATCCTCCTTAGATGATGACAAATAACTTTTATTTCTGTTTTTGTTGATAGGGTTCTTTACTTGCAGGAGGAGCTTGCGTCATTCCGAGATCTTGCTGATAGGATGATTGAGGAGAAGGATAATGAAATTTCTAGACTTTTGGATGAGAACAAGAATCTTCAACGATCTCTGGAATCAAGACAACTGGTATGTTTCCCTTTCTCTAGTATAGTTGTAGACCTTAACCTCAAACCTCACACCCTTCATAGGTGTTTAGCATTTTGTTAATTTTTGGGCTGACAGTGAAGTGCAATTTTCAGGCTGATCACACTGAGAATTACAACACAGGTATGATAGTGTTTTTGTGGTACCACCTGTACATATTTATTCCGCTTTTAGATAGAAACTTAGATTTATATTGTGATTTTAACCTATTCTTTGATGAGGCTCATGTTTAATGCTGGTCTTTTCAGCCACACAAAAACAAGATGCTCCAAATTTAAGCACTTCTGCAACAGAACAGCAGATTCTGGTAGCATTATATTTCCTTGTCTTTTTGCCCCATGGTGGGGGTGTTGACTTTATAAATTTTTTTTGATAATTAACTTTTTCGTTGCTATGGATTTTTTTAAAACCATAGACTAGTGAAATGACTTTGCATTAACTTGTCCTTCAAATTTAGCTTTTAGCAAGGCAGCAGGCTCAGAGGGAGGAAGAGCTGGCACAGTCACAGCGACACATTTTAGCCCTTCAGGTTAGTGATATTCATTCTATATTCTATTTTAATTATTTTCTCGCTGTTTGGTTTCTTGATGGTTGCTTCAATGCAGGAAGAAATTGAGGAGCTCGAACGTGAAAATCGCCTCCACAGTCAACAGGTATGAAGAAGTCTAGACTTACGCTGATTAATTATGTTTTGTCTTCGTAACTCTGATCAGTCCTTATAGTAGAGTCTTTTGGTGTGGGAAATTGTCTCTTATCTGATGAATGGAAGGTTCCCACGAGGTAGAACGTGAACTTACATGAAATGAAATGGATATTCTTTGTGTCGCATCAAACTTTTATTTTCTTCACTTTTCTTTGGGGGCAAAGGGGGTGCTGTTATTTTGGATTGATTGGACCGTGATAATGTTTTAACTGCTGGCTTCTGTTGCCCATATGCATTTTGTTGTATATAGGAAGCTATGCTGAAGGAGGAACTTCGCAAGATGGAAAGATCGAAAAGGAGAGAAGGCGTTGATATGACGTATCTGAAAAATGTAATCCTAAAGCTTCTTGAAACAGGTACTAACTTTCACGGTCACAGAAGCAGACTGTTAATTTCACCTGCTTAATGCCCTTCAGGTATCAATGCACATAATACTTTTGGAACCTTGCTAATTTTTTGAATAGGTGAAGTGGAAGCGCTGCTGCCTGTTATAGGAATGCTTCTTCAATTTAGTCCTGAAGAGGTAGTTTTCTTTTTCACTGCTTGATGCTTAATTATGTGGGTTCATGATATTAGGCAAAATGTTCCTACCTACTCTAATATATAATATAACCTAGCAATCCTTAGCAATCTCTTTTATTTTAGTGTGCTTTATTTAGATGAAATATTACAAGCGTAAATACCTCGAATATATAAACGTACCAAAGATCTCTTGTTTTATTGATGGCACCAACCGTTGACCTTTGTCTATGCAAACACAGATGCAGAAGTGTCAACAAGCCTACCGCACCTCCACCGATGTTTCATCAAGTCCGGCAAATGAAGCATCAGGAGGGCCAACCCTTTCTCTTTTCTCAAGATTTTCATTTTCTTAATGATATAAAATTCTTCTGCTGAACTTGTTGGATGAGAAAATCTCCCACATTTGCTTTCCAGCTTCACCCACAGTTGTCTGCCCAAAATCATAGCCTCGGCCACAATAAGTAAAATATTATGTTTTCTTTTGTAACATTTAAGCCATCAATTACGTAATGATTCTTCATTTGTAAAGAATACTCTCGAGGAAGAATGGTTATGGTATACATACAGCAAAACGCAAAGCAACTGTTTTCGGCTCCATTCATTACTTAGCCTACCTGAGTGCCCCCCGGCCCAATGTATTATTTTTCATTTCCTTTTTCTTATTGATTTTAACAATTCAACGCAGAGTAAAGCATGTGGAGGAAACTAAATTAAACAACTATTATAATATTCATTTCTATACCCCCCCTGTTTATTATATGTGCTCTTGACATTCATGCGGCATGCCCATGAAGGTGTCATGCAATTAACAATGGAAAGTGATAAATATCAGAATTCAAGCGACCCTTTCTTGCAAGATTATTATGTAAGATCGTACGACTAAGAATCTATATGGGAGGTAAAACGAGCAAATCGTGTTGAATCTGTTAAAAAATCTTGCTAGACGTCCCCTGCTTCGAACTTTCAGCATTTCCCCAAGAATAGCTTGCAATTTTACATAGAAGTAAATGCAAACATGAGTCAAAAATAACTATCGCCTTTACGAGGGAAGTTTCATGATTCGAGTATGCCTTGCCAGCATTATAGACAGAATATTAGGAGCTCGCTTAACTCTCACATATCTACGTCCCTTGAGCTCCATAATCTTATCCTTAGTAGTTTCTTTCAAAAATTCAGCCTCCAACTTTGACTTTCCCCATGTAGATGGCACATTCATCGGCGACCTTATGGTTTCTCAACAGGGCACCTGTGGAATCCCTTGCTTTCATCAATGGCATTGAACAAAGAGTTGTCAGTGTGGATCTCGTAATCAAGCATCACGAACCTTTAATCCTATCTCTCCAATAAGCTCCTTCCTAAGATCACGACGCAAACTCAGATGCCCACACATTTTTCTGCGCACTAGCGTAAATCATCCTGAACTTCGGACAAAAATTGGAAATATATCAGTTACATTTGGATTGCTTGGCACCGGTTTGTACTTGAACTCAACCCAATAAATAGTCTCGTTAGTGGCATTTGGGCTTTGCTCTAAACCATTAAATGAGGGGGATCCTGACGTATTTCCTTGATTTACCGGACCAAATCAATTTGGGCTTGCAACATGTCTGAGCTTCCTTGTAAGCCTTATCCCGACATAAGCCAGTAACCGAGATAATCATCAGCGTCATCGGCCCAACAGAGATTCGGAGAGGCGCGGCAGCGTACCGGGTGGTGGCCCCACGTTGTCGGATAAGCACAGCGTGATTTTCGGGGATGTAGAGAGGGGCCCGGAGATCGACGTTGGCTTTTTCGATAATAGAACGGAAATCCTGGCCACGGCGGCTGATTTCCGTCCCATTGTAAAGGTCAGATTGGGGCTTGAGGAGGACATTATGTCATTGTCGTTAAGCTGGCCGGTCAACGTTAAAGACCCGTTCTTGAGGTTGGGTGTGTATTGTCAAAGGAGAGTTGCAGGTGGGAGATGACTGCTTGATACTGTAGAGCTTTTAAAAGAGAGAAAATGGTAAATATATATATATA